>CAKOAT010375153.1:891725-901730 GCA_932364175.1 Eruca vesicaria subsp. sativa
ATAATAATATTATATAATAAGTGTTTTAATCAAATAGATTGTTTTAAATTTTCTATATTATATATATTTTTCAAATATGTGTTTGTTTCTTCTTCTATATTTTATTGTTTGTTAGATTAGTATTTCATTTTTAGATAAAGTAATATAAATAGAGTTTGATTAAATATTAGTATACTTTAATTTGCAAAGATAATATAAAATTCGAAGAAATTTTTGCTAAAAACTAAACTTATAGCTTCATAAATTAATATTATAAAGAATTTTATTAAAAAAGAATTTTTTAAACAATATTATTTTGAAAATCTACATCGAAATAAATTTATCTAATATATATAGGTGTAAATTTTGTTAGGGTACATAAATATTCCATATTACTAACCTGTGATTTTTGTTAATATATTGTGGATGCATTTAACTATTATTGACATATTTCCTTATAAATAATAGAAGATTCCTAAACTTATATTTGTTGACATATTTTGCGTGACTAAGTTGGAAAGTGTGGAGTAATTTACCAAAACCAAATTGTTAAGCGTATCTTTGTTATTATAGATATGATTTTTCATAAGATATAATAATGATAAGATTATTATAGAGTTAATATAACATAACTTTCTAGTAATAGTCCATTTTTTAAAAAATCACACATGAAGTCAAGTCATGACTTCTGTTTTAATATATAAGATTTTTTTTTTTTTGTGAAATAATTTAACTCATATTTTGTTGCCTAAAACTAATTTAATTTAACTAATATTGCGAGAATTGTTTTACTATTCGACTATACTGTGTATGTCTTTATATTAGTTGTTACAGAGATGTATTCTAAATACTAATTAAAGTGTATGCATATATATATGCTTGGCAGGTAAAACAACCAAAGACTTTATATACAATACGTGCATTACATAATGAATAGTATCATGAAAATTGTCCATACACATGGAATTAGTTCAAGTAGAAATACATCAACTTCATAAAATACCTCCAAACCAACCTTTTTTCTCAACGATTCGAAGATAACTGATTCTTAAAATATCCGCTTGTAAGAATCCGAATCCATCGTTGCCTAAGTTGAAGGCATATGCTAAGACATATACTAGTAGTTAAGTTAGCCATCGTTGTTACTCTTTTTGAGCTGTAATTATAAATAAACTAAAATCTGTGAGAATTGCACGTTGGCAAAGTTAAATAAAACCCAAAAAGACACTGCGACATACACGTACTTTCGTGAGAGGTTGCTAGCTAGATAAGTATATATTCTCTAGCTTATGCAAATGGCGTATGCTTACGCCTTACGGGTTAAAATCCATAATTGTATTCCCAAACAGTAGCTTATATAGCCTTAACAATTTAAACATATGTATGTAAGAACAAACACTATGCTCTTTACCTCAAATGAAACTCGCCACCTTTACCAAGGAAAACCTCCTTAACCACTACTCAATACATTATTTTTTTTTATTTTATTCTAAACATAAGCTATGGTAAAATATCTTTGCAAAATCATTTATTTTAAAATGATTTTCGAAGAAAATTTCAAATGTGCGATTGAGTTCTGTCTCTATAGTTTCTTTATAAGACATGATTTTTTTTTGTTTACACTTGTCAACAGTTCCAAATAGCTTGAGTTATTAATATATATATATATATATATATATATACACACATGTGTGTGAGTGTATCCTTATTTATTTTTATCAAAAAAGGGGTAAACTATATCTAGCTCATCGTTTACAAATATTTGAAATCTCAATAACAAAATAAAGGGGTTTGATCTGAAATTTACTATGCTTCAGAAGCAAAATAAAATAAAAATTGAAGACCAAGGCGGGATCTCATATCCGGATATGAGTATATTTATAGAAAGAGACTCAACGTACCGACATTCCCCGTATAGTCTACAGACTACAGGGACCTTTTTCTTACGACATCAAAGAAAGTGTACTATTGAAGATTGGTATCTTATTCTTACAAAATGGATTTTACTTAGGTTTAGCTAAAGTTTTCATATGAATTAGAGTCCTAAGATTTGATTAACCTAACTCATAGATTCACTAAGTTACATGTCACCACTATATATATATACCTTATATTCTATAGATAATGCCTAGCGCTTTGGTTTGGATTCTTCTTTGAGTACAAATTTAAATCGGATAAGAAAATTATAGTAATCTCGCCAAAACCATTGAACCCTAACTTTGGTTAGACGTCTCATTAGCAGACAATATCAAGAATGGGAGAATAGGTGAGCCATGTCAAGGGTTTTAAAATATTGATTTCAAGGTCTCATTATCTAGTTTCTCATGTTAAATGCTAATTATTGTATATGTAGAAACTTCAGTGGCAACGCAACCTTGACATAATTTAAAGTGATATTATATGATAAGGACTTTGTATGTTTTAAAAGCGAAAACGTAATTTTTAATAATTAATCTTGAGGACTGGATGAAACAACTTATATTGGCCAACGATTTTTTTTTTTGAAAGATAAGAGTTTGTATTAAATGTCTGAATCTAACTATTTTAGCATATTAATTTGTAAAAAGTGGGAGTTGAAATAAAATATGTGAAGCTGGACAAAAAACGTGGAATCAATTGCTATGATCAGTAAGAACACAACTAATGCGGTCCGATTCAGACCATCACCATCCTCTTGTCTCATTGGTTTTTAAAGTTTAATTATCATACTAGACCACTTATAATTTGTTTGATTAGCCTACAAACTTTTTTTCTACCGTGTTTCTCATGGAAACATTTGTTATCGATTCAGGTCCCAACCTGTCATGTTCGGGAAAAATGACAAGTTCCTTTAGACAGTGTTTTAAAAATTGATAGTTCATTAATTATATAAAAACAATTCATCATGTTAGAAAAATTCATATATTATTTTAGCTAATAATTTTCTAAAACTATGTCTACCAAAAAAATTAAATAAATAAATAAATTCATTGAATCTATGTCACAATTAAAAAATTAACCAAACATATAAATTATTCACTGAGAAAAATGAAAAAAAAAAAAGCTTTTAGATTGTTTCGTAGGCAACCAGTATTATAGTTTGTCAAAGTTTTAAGTTTTAAAAGATCAAGAAAATCCAATTGTTAACGTATCATAAAATTCTAAAAAACAATGAATTTTATTTAGAAGAAATAAATAACATAATATTATTTTGAAAATTTGAATGTTTATATATAATAAATTATTTATATGTAGGAATTCTTATACACTTTTAGCAGGATCATATAATTACTTAGATTTTTTTTTAAAGTTTACTAATTTATTATTTTATCGAAGAACATATCTTGAATTGGCCAACTTAAAATCATAATTTTTTTTATCAAGTTATAGTTTATTAATTTATAGAACTTTTAATTATGAAATAAAGCTATTCTAGTGTAGAGATTTAGGTTTACTAGTTTGACTGAGAAAATTCGGTTTTAAACTTATCAAAAATTAGGTTTTTAACCACTTGATAGTAAAATAGACTTAGTACCTTCGATTTGAGAAAATAGTTCTACAAAATTAATTTGTGTTATCATAGTTCACTATTTCAAAGATTAGTAATACATGAAAACAGTGCATTACGGTTGAATCGGTTAAAATTTTGAGTAAATTTTCTAAAACAGTATGAGTTTTTGTTGGGTTCTTTGGTGGGACTTTCAACTTTTTACCCCGTCTAAACATTTTGCTTATATTAAAATTAGATGTTGTATCCTTTTCATTAGAAAAAGCAATGTTCCATGAAATATGGACTTTCTGTAATTGGAAGGCCGCCGTAGGCTGCCTTCATTGTATTTTTTTTCTTTTATTGGCCCTATGTTCTCTTATAAAATAGATAAATATATAACCAATTAGGCAGAAGGTAAGAGGCATTAGTAGTGAAATATATTTATTCATTATCCGAAAATCCTTTATCAGGCAATATATACTTTGAATTATATTTTCTTATCCGCAAAATATTTGCTATCATTATTAGCAATAGACAATAGTATAGAGAAATTATTTGCAGTAGTACAGAGAATAGAATATGTTTGTGCACATTATGATCCACTTTCATTGCTATCCATCCGAATGGTTATGCAAAAACGTACTTGGAAACCGCGTGCATAAAGCTTCGTGAGCATCCTGTGCTTTGTAATATTTTTTCGCTAAAATACCAGTAGAAAGTTTCATAATTTCCATAATAAACTAACAAACACAAATGATTTATAATATGAAAAATCTGGCATATAAATTGATGTGTAGATTACAATGCATGGTTGTTGGAAAATGGAAAAGAAACAAAGCCAAAGGAAATATGTGTTCTCTAAGCGAACACTTTTAAGTCTCATAATACTTGTATATTACCTTATACTTTAGTTACATTTTCCCACTATGGAAACTAGAATGCGAAATTATATGTTTTCTGATATTACAAAATGGAATGTTTTGTCTAATTATGCAAAATACAGTCAGCTGAGCTAACTGTATAAATGTTGTAGCATATATGTTTGTAAAGTTTTTTGGATGACTAGGAAAATATAGGAACTGATAGATCCATACATCCTTTACAGCGTGCAAATCATATAATTTAACTCTCTTTGAAGAGTAGAACATCCCTAATGAACATGAAAAATGTAATTAGTAAGATCTCTATTACACATTTGCACACACAAAAAATGATTTCTATTAGTTTTAACCATTAGACCGGTTCATCATTGGTTATGTGACTTATTTTCCTTTTTTTGGAACATTTAATTTCTATAAAATAATTGTTATACTTTTAATAAAGTCTCAAATTCATAATGTTTTAGATGAAGCTGCTCTAGATCACACTTTTTTTTTTTTTGAAATTTTCTCTTATATGTTCAGTTTATACAATTTTGTTTCTGGAATTACAATCCAAACTAATGCTCAGACATATGGCCGCCAGTTATAATTTTGCAATAGACAAAAGAAATTTGGTATACAAATGATTCTATATGCATATACACTTTCTCCATTGCATTTTCCTTTGTACTTCAGGAAGTGGATTATAAAGAACATTAATCCATGTTCTGATTGGCAAAAACTTACACCACTTGATTGCTATAACATGGTTTTGGCAGTATCCACAATAGTAATAAGAAACTGTGAAATCAAAATCTGATTGGTTGTTCTTTTCTGATTCTTTAAGATTATATGTTTTCAAAATCTCATTACCATTCGAAAGAAATGTAGTGGAAATCGAGCTGGTCCAGTCTCTGAGTTCACCTTTTGTGTCTCTCGGCACCTAACTTCCTTTTGGTCCATTTCAGCTATCTCCTTTTTTTTTCCACACAAAATATTACTATATTACAATCCACTTACTATTTCAGGTTATCCTATTTACCTTTCATATAGTTCCTTATAAGTCACTCACAGATGAAACATTTTTGAGGTGTTGAGAGAGGTGCAAGAAGCTCCGGCGGCCAGAGAAGGATCGGTGAATATATTCCGGCGAAATCGGACGGTCCCACACGAGACAAGATTAACCTCCCTAAAAGCACAAGTGGAAGAAGCATAGGATAAAAATTAGTACATGAGATTTGGTTTCAAGGATATTTGAGAATGTGCTTTGTGAGGCATCATCAGTAAGGATTAAGCAAGCCCAGTCAAATATATTCTTCCTCTTTCTCTGCCCTTACCTTTGTCCACTATAAAACATATCTCATCTTCCTCTCTTGTCCTACACTCACAAAACAAACACACACACACACACTTCTTCTTTTGAGTTAAGAGAGGGAAGTTATGGTGAAGTTCACTAAGCAATTCGAGGGGCAGCTTGTGCCTGAATGGAAAGACGCCTTTGTCGATTACTCTCAGCTCAAGAAAGACCTCAAGAAAATTACCAAAGGATTTGAGAAGACACAAACAGAAACTTCCTTCATCAAAACCATCAAGTCCTCTTTAGGAAAGCTTTCCTATTTTGGTAACAAGGAACGGGAACGTTCTCGTCCCATCAAAGTACTAAAACTAACCTTCATCCTTTGTATTTTCATCAACTATTCATTTTTCTTATTTATACTAATGTTTTTTAAAAAATTTGAATAGGTGCATACAAAGCTTGCTTCTTCTGGAAGTAACAATGACGTGTATGAGACGGAACTTTTGGAGAAAATTGCTGATGATACCGACGCTGCGAAAGAGTTCTTCATATGTCTAGACACGCAGCTTAACAAAGTGAACCAGTTCTACAAGACGAAGGAGAAAGAGTTCTTGGAGAGAGGAGAGTGCATGAAGAAGCAAATGGAGATACTCATTGAGCTCAAAGATGCTTTCAAACAAAAGCAAGCTAATGGAGAGTCTCCCCAAGAATCAAAGGAAGATGATTCTATATCATGCACCATCTCATGTGGTAATAATAACATGCAAAGTTCATTGATTAGTTTTTTAGATTTCAAGAATTGGTTTACTTAGTTTGCTCTGTTTCTTGAAACAGAGGAAGACTCTGTTAAAAGCAGAACAGATCAAATGCAACTTCAAGATTCTTGCTTAGAGAATTTAGAGAACAATGAGGCAGGACCATTGGAGTCTCCAAGATCAGAAGAACCGATCAAGATCAACAACGAGGACTCCAAGCTGAAGACGGTTTCTGGTAGAGTTTTCAGCTGTCAAGGGAAGAATCTAAAGATAAAGATTCCATTGACAAACCCTTCTCGTACATTCTCAGCTATAAGTTACTTGATCAAAGAAGATTTGATAAACCAGTCATCGTCCAAGAAATGTGGTCCAGATGGAGTAAACAAGCTGAGAATCAGCAAGAAGAAGCTAAGTCATGCTGAGAAGATGATCAAAGGAGCTTTGACAGAACTTTACAAAGGGTTAAATTATCTCAAAACTTACAGAAGCTTGAACATGTTAGCCTTCATGAACATTCTCAAGAAATTCGATAAGGTAAGCCTTTAAATAAAAGCAACTTTTTACCAAAATTTATATAATTTTTTTGTCAATTATAAAACCAATAGTTTCATGTTTCAGGTTACTGGAAAACAAATCCTTCCAATTTATCTCAAAGTGGTGGAAAGTTCTTACTTTAACAGTTCAGACAAGGTAACTAGAAATTCAACTTTAAGTTTGTGCAAGCGGAAAATCGATACCTACGCTCTTGTCTTATCACTTTTTATCATATACTTTCTTGAATATGGAAAATACAAAAATTAATTTTCATGAATGTAATCTTGGGACATGACAGGTGATAAAGCTATCAGATGAAGTTGAAGAATGGTTCATCAAGCACTTCGCAGGAGAAAATCGCAGAAAGGCTATGAAATATCTGAAACCGCACCAACGAAAAGAGTCTCACTCTGTCACCTTCTTCATTGGTGAGCCTTCTTTAACATTTTACCTGTTGATGTTGTGACATTTTTATTTTTTGGCACTTGCAAACACTCCAAAATATAAAAAGCTTTGGACCCCATCACACATTAGGATTCCACATCGTAACCTTTAATATTAATAGGTTTTGTGGGTGGACAACTAAGAGGGTCAATGATTTGTTATACTGTTTGTTGCTAGACATTATCTTGTCTCCTGAAGAATCTTTGTAGATTTATAACCAATCTTTCTTGTTTGAGATATTAAATGGGGTTTGGTTTAATCTTGTCCGCAAATTTAAAATTTATTCAGGTCTATTCACTGGTTGCTTTGTTGCTCTTCTTGCTGGCTACATCATTGTGGCTCATTTGACTGGAATGTATAGAAAACACTCGGAGAATACTTTCTACATGGAAACTGCATATCCTGTACTAAGGCGAGTGATCTAGTTAAAAGCTTAAAATGATTAATAGTAATCTATAAAGAAGAGAAATAATTCAAAACAGAAGCTAATACCATTTGATATTTTTGTGTGTGTTGCAGCATGTTTGGGCTCCTGTTTTTGCACTTATTCTTATACGGTTGCAACATATTTATGTGGCGAAAAGCGAGAATAAACTATAGTTTCATCTTTGAACTTGGATCCAAAAATGAGCTCAAGTACAGAGATGTTTTCTTGATATGTACCGCTTCAATGTCTGTGATAATCGGTGTCATGTTTCTTCATCTCTCGCTTCTCGCAAAAGGTTACTCCTTTCGGCAAGTTCAAGTGATCCCTGGCCTTCTATTACTGGTACGTAATAAACACTAGTCACTCTTCATAATGTGTTTTTTTTTTTCTTTTGTAAATTTGTAATCTAATATGTTTTGTGATTTTCGCGGTTTTGCAGGTCTTCTTCTTAATACTGATTTGTCCCTTGAACATTTTCTACAAGTCTAGCCGTTACCGGCTTATAACAGTAATCAGAAACATTGTGTTCTCACCTCTTTACAAAGTCGTGATGCTCGATTTCTTCATGGCTGATCAACTTTGCAGTCAGGTACTAACCTTAAATCACAAGTTCATGAACCAAAACCGAGCTAAAAATCTGAATAAAGATTTAAAATGGGTTTTAACTTTTATCTCACAGGTACCAATGCTAAGGAACCTTGAATACATAGCCTGCTACTATATAACCGGTAGCTACGCAACACAGGACTATGGATATTGTATGAGAGTCAAGTACTACAGAGATCTTGCCTATGCAGTTTCCTTCCTCCCATACTACTGGAGAGCGATGCAGGTAAAAGTTAAACTAAACATCATGCCTTCTTCCCCAAGTTTATGTTTCCTCCCCTCCCAAGTTAGGGTTTTCACTTTATACAAATACTGAAAAAAGTCTCTGCCAACAGTGTGCAAGGAGGTGGTTTGACGAAGGCGAGACGAGCCACCTAGTGAACCTAGGGAAGTACGTGTCAGCGATGTTAGCAGCTGGAACCAAAGTGGCATACGAGAAAGAGAGGAGCATTGGTTGGCTCTGCCTTGTGGTGGCTATGTCAAGTATAGCCACAATTTACCAATTGTATTGGGACTTTGTAAAAGATTGGGGTTTACTTCAACAAAATTCTAACAACCCTTGGCTTAGGAACCAACTCATGCTTCGCCAAAAATCTATTTACTACTTCTCTATGGTACAAAATCAAAATATTTCATCACCAAAACTCAAATTAAACATAAATATTAACTTAATAACAATCTTTCTTTTTGTAGGTTCTAAATCTTGTTCTGAGGTTGGCTTGGCTACAAACAGTTTTGCACTCAAGTTTTGAGCATGTGGATTACAGAGTCACAGGATTGTTCTTAGCTGCTCTTGAAGTTATCAGGAGAGGACATTGGAACTTTTACCGGTAAAACTAATCTCTCCTTTAAGTATCTTTTTGGTATCAGATTCAGGATATATATACTGATGGTTGTAAAACAAAACAATGGTTGCAGATTGGAGAATGAGCATCTAAATAATGCAGGGAAGTTTAGAGCTGTGAAGACAGTACCGCTTCCTTTCAGAGAAGTTGATGAAGAAGACTGATCTGATCGAATCAATATATCATTATTATTAGCTTTGTCCGGGTAAAATGCTTAGGCCTATTTGAAAGAACAAGAGAAGGAAGGGGAAGGATTTGTTCTTTTCTTGATCAACCATATTTTGTGATGTGATCAAGAATCTTTAAATGTTATTATTATTCTTGTCCGATAATTGAATGTAACTAAAAAAATCTTGCTTCTCCCTATTTTCATCATTGTTCTTGACCATTAAAAATTGAAAAAAAAATGAGCGTCTAAATCATATTTTCTTGAGAACTGCGAGTTAAATTATTTTGCAACTTCATCTACATAAAAAGTTTGAGTGTTGATAATAAGGTTTTATTTTTGAACTTGACAAAAAAAGGGTTAATGTAGAGATAACCAAATGCAAATCCAAATAGGTGGGAAAAAAGGATGACGAAAAAAGGTAATATTGTTAAGAAATGAAGATGGTGGTTGGGACATATCCGGAAATGGACCAGACCACATCAGTACCATACCAGGCGGCCAAGCATCAGTCACTATCCTCCCTTGTATTTATCCATATGTTGTAGTTATCCTAATCATTATAGGATTAGGATAATCATCCCCTTTATTGTTGTAATCCTTATCTCCTAAGGAATATGCTT
>CAKOAT010375154.1:0-55554 GCA_932364175.1 Eruca vesicaria subsp. sativa
TATATAATTTTGGTATCCAAATATATATTGAGTTATGTTTATTTTAACATTTTAAAACTAGGTCGTCGGAAATCCGTAGGAAAATACCGACGGATTTCCGACGAAACTTGTATACCCTGAATGAAACCCTATTTCGTCGGAAATCGGTGGGAAAATACCGACGAATTTCCGACGAATCTTGTATAACCTGAATGAAACCTAATGTCGTCGGTATTGCGTCGGTATTTTCTCACCGATTTCCGACGATCTTTGTATACCCTGAATTAAACCCCATTTTGTCGGAAATCGGTGAGAAAATACCGACGAAATACCGACGACCACAACGGTCAAATATTTTATCGAGAAATTGTCGGAATTTCGTCGGAATATTCCGACGAACCAATTTTGTCGGTAATCCGTCGGAACATTCCGACGAAATTCCGACGACGTCGATTTAGTGGTTTTGGTCGGTATGTCGTCGGAATATCGTCAGAATTTTCCGACCACTTATGTTTCCGTCGGAACGTTCGTCAGGATTTCCAGTGTTTTCTTGTAGTGGATTATCGATCTTCAAATCAGAAACCAGATTCAAAGCTTCAGGTTTTCCAGCCCCTCTCTCTCCTCCAAAATGGCTCAGCTCTGGTTCTCTTAAGCTTTCTCCGTCGCATGTTCGTATCTTGGTCCCGTGATCATCTAAAAAATCACCGTCTCTCTTTCTTGCTTCTCTTTGGGCCTCCTCTCAACGAATGGGCTTCTGTTTCCACTCTATGGGTTTCAAATTAGGTTCTTTTATTTATCTATTTCTATTGGGCCGGGTCCTATAAACCATGGCTGAAATGTCTGTAAACGTTTTTTTCCTTTTGCATTTATTAACGAAAGCCTCAGTTCAAAAAAAAAAAAAAAAAAAAAAACTTGACAAGTTAAAACTGGCTTAATACGTAACGTATTAGAAAATTTATTTTAATTTATTTTAATTTATTTTGAATCCCTAAAATATCATTGAGACATAAATTTGATCGTATTGGTTTCTAGTCTTCAACCAATGTTTCAATCGTGTTATCACCCACATTCAACTACCATTTTATGGGTGTAAATTGTAAAGCATCGATAAAAAAATTATTCGAAAAACGCAAGTTTTCATCTAACTGATAGAAATTCATGTTGGCGTTGTATACACTAATTCGATTACCAAAAGATGATCATAATCACATTGCACTCAAAGCAATTTTACAATTAACATTAAATAAAAGAAATTTTTAAGAGATACTTAGACATATTTAAATATTAGTTTCTTTTTAAAACATAACATATGTATTTCAATTAAATAATTAGTTGTAAAAAACTCTTGTATTTTTATATTGTTGTAAATTCTGGTTGTAGTTTTATCAAGATGGCAAGACAGTAGGGCATCACTATCTCGCTTGAAATAATGTGTGTAGACCATAATTAGTCTCTTCGGTAATTTAGAGATAAATTACTCCAATTCACCTCTATTTTTTTCCTATATTTATAGAGAGAAATGATATTTTCTATTTTTCTTATATTTAGATACTATTATTTTAGAAAAATACATTATAATATATCTCATTTTTACTATGGGTTTTTATATCTTTAAAAAAAATAACAATATACAAATAGAGATTGTCTTCTACAGAGTTCTTGTATTAACGTTATGCATCCACCATACGATTCAAAATTCCTATGATGCAAATACAAACCATAAGGTATCAAGGACATTTTATGTCACATATACCAATTAGCCTATAGAAAGTAAAACGGTTAGAGGACTGAATGTATATAGAAAGAACATGATTAATGCCATAGTAAGTTCATATTTGAATTTGGAACGATCTGGATGATTACATCGGCGATATTGCCCGACTAGACCAGGATTGATATCTAGATCGTAACTGAAGTTGCTGACCGCCGAAAATAGCTAGAATACGTATATCTCCTATATCAATTCAAAATTTCTAATATGTGTACAACACATATCAAGAGACTAAATATTCATGAAAGAAAGCCAGTGTAATAAATATTGAAAGGTAACAATTAATAACCAGCTTTGTTATAGCTACCACCTTGGTTCTGATATGGTGAAGCAATTAATTATGGCCGACAGTTGATGAGAGACTAATGTAATTAAATAGAGTAGGGTAATTACAGTTAAAAGCATAATGCATCCTTCTCAGTTCACTAATCATACGATTATTCTTGCCTTCCGCGTGTGACCGGCTCATGATATGATCATAGATTAACTAGACTCCAAACTTACTATTCCGAATCTGTTGCGAATATTTTTCAACATGTTCACTTATGTTATTATATGTCAGCAGCTCTTATAGCTGTAATATAGTTTGACCTGGTCTTAATTTATGTTTGTCACAAAAGCAAAGCCATTAATTACACCTAATTTGACAATACTCCTAAATAGAATCTGACGTGTTCCACAAAGCTTCTAAAGATGGTTTGGATATTAATTGATGTTTCATCTCTTCGATGTTATGTAAGATAATATAGATAGCTATCGTTCGTACAAAATATTAAAACCGTTTATGATAGGTTATATTTTTCGTGGATATGAATTGTTGATTTTCTTCTGATGCTAACACCAGCTAGCTTGAAGTGTGAACTAATTACATAAGTATCTCTAGGTTGTTTATCTGTAGGGATGATACTTCAATTAAAAAATTTTACAAGAAATAATCTTAACTATAGCACATTTATTTTGTTATAAACCAAATGATGTGTTTAGTTTTGGGTGCAACTATCAAATGATGTGTATCTGTTAAAATGAATAGTTGTCGACTTTACTTCGTGAAGTAGATGATATGTTTTTGACGTCTTCATATACGTCAAGATTTTAACTATCAAAATATGTGTTTTGGTTTTAGGTTCATCGTAAAAATGAAGGAACCATGATTTAAATCTTTTAACCGAGATGACTAACACAGTAAATACCTTACAAAGATGATTACTCGGCTTTTTATATATTTTACCAAAATATGTACTGTTTCAAATGAAACATTACAAAATTTAAAAGAAATTGATACAAAAACAGGAACAGAACCATAAATTATCGTACCACTGAATTTGATGTGTCGCCTAGACATCAAATGATGTTTGCTAAAAATGTTTCTGAAAAGTAAACGTGGATCTTTAAACGAAAGTCAAAAAGAAATCATGGGTGTTGTCAGTCATAGGCATTTTATCCGAAACCCGAAAACTGAACCGGAACCAAACCAAAATAAAATCGACATGGAAACCAGACCAAAAATTACAAAAACCCGAAGGGTTTTTATTTCTCTAAATCCGAAAAATCGAAACCGAATCAGGACCGAACCGAGAACCGAACGGGTACCCGAATATTGTAAATATAATAAAACATATTAATTGTTTTTAATTTTAATATATATAAAATGTAATTTTTGAATAAAAATATCCAAATACCCGAACTACCCGAATATTTTCTGGGTTTAACTCGGTTTTTCGGTTCTTTTTTTTTGTTTTTAGCTTTAAACCCGAACCAAACCCGAACTATTTCTAATTCAGTTCCACTTTGGGTTTTATAAAAAAAATAGAAACCCGATCCAAACCCGCATTAACCAAACCGATCCGATCCGAAAAATTCTCGGTTTCTAAATGATTCCTAAACACCCCAACCCGAATAACCCGAAAACCGAATAATCCGAACTGACCCGAACCGAAAATCTGAATGCCCAGCACTAGATGTTTTTTAGAAACACCCAAAACAATTAAATTAGGTTAGATTAACTAGGGGCGAACAACGTTTGGTCCAGTGATATGTTTGAGCGAGGGAAATACTAACCATGTGATTGAAAGGCTTAAGCCCGGGACAGAATTCCACTATTTATATGAAACGGTTTTAACGAACACATTAATTCATTTTTATTATAAAATTATAAAACTAAAATTTGATTGATGCAAAAATGTTAAAGATGTATTATTCCGTTTTAAACTTTAACTAGATTTTGATCCGCGCTTTAAAAGCGCATGTATAATTTTATGATTTTGACACAATTTGAGTGATTTTATAAATATTATTAAAAATAAACAATTCTAAAGTTTATATATTAGTGTTTAAAAAAATGTTCTATTATATCTAATTTTCAGAAATGTTTTCATATCCTATTCAGACTATCGTTAAACCGATATATTCAGCGATTTTTGTTTAATCCGGTTCAGATTTACTAAAAAGTTGATAATTAAAAATTAAAATCTTGTAAAAATCGAAAACCTGCTATTAACCTATGATCCGATATCAGATGATTTGCTGACAAAAAAAAACAAAGATAATATTTTTTTATTTTTTATAAAGTAACGCATAATAAGACTTAAAAATTGTAATATCATATGCTTTGATGAATTTTTTATTAAGTTATTTAAAAAATTAAATAACGGTAATAGATAAAGTAAAACTTATTGATGTGACTATATTAGTTTCTTTTTTTTTGTAATAACTTATGAAAGTTATTACTGTTTATTTTAAATGTAAAGTTTTGATTTTATGATAAGTTTTAAAATATTTTTGAAGGTTCAAATTTAGCATATTAGTATTATGTAAAAATGACATAGTAAATTATATTTAAATTTAATTGGTAAATAATACTAAGCACGGAAAATAATATTCAAATTTAATGAAAATTATTATTTGCATAAAATTACAATTATATTATTTACAAAATATGGATAGTATTAGTGACCAAAAATATAGGAAAAAATCTGTTGTTTAATTTAAATAAATAATATAGATATTAAAACTAAATTCCAATGGCATAGTAATGTAAATAATTTGAAAAAGTAAGGGCAGAACCCTAATAGGGATTCTGCTTTAATAGTATAGATTTATTAAAACTAAACTAAAAAAAAATTGAAACACACCAAACAAACAAATTATTTTGTTTTGATTATTATTATTATTATTATTATTATTATTATTATTATATACATATATATTGAGTTATTCTTGAGTTCATCTCATTGGGTGAACTTGTAGATGTATTAACCAATAAGATCATGTTATTTCATATTTAATATTTATAAAAAAATATTGACAAATTATATTATTTTTTAACAAAAAAGTTAAAACTAAATAAAAATAGTAATAGTTGCAAGTTTTTTTTTAACTTTTTAAATATTTTGAAACCTGTCAGCAAAACACTAAACTCTAAATTTTAAATCTTAAAACCTAAATCCTAAATCTTTGGATAAATCTTAAATACTAAATCAAAAACACTAAACTCTAGACCTGTGGATAAACTATAAATCCTAGGGTTTACAATTTATCTAAAGATTTAGAAGTTAGTATTAAGGATTTAAAGTTCTTAAAATTTAGTGTTTAGTATTTGTAATTTAGGGTTTAAGATTTATCTGAGGGTTTAGAGTTTACTTAAGGATTTACGGTTTAGGATTTAAAGTTTAGTTTTTTGTTGAAGGTATTAGAAGTATTTAAAAAATATTTTATTATGCAACTATTATTTTTACTTTGTATTTTAAAAATATAATATAACTTAACAGTATTATGTTTAAAAAAAAATATTGAATATGAAATAACACAATTTTATTGGTCGGTGAATTTACAGGTAAACTTTAGGGAATGAACTTAGGAATAAGTCTATATTTATATAAGTAAGTAACAAGTAGAGATTTTCGGTTTAGTCTTATTCAGATGATAAGGGGGGCGATTGGTTCGACTGTAACTGTAGAAATTTTACTGTAGAAATTAGTCTGTAGAAATTTTGGATGTAGCTGTATCTAATGTAGCTGTAGGAATTAAATGAGAAAAAAATGAAAAAAAGAAAGATATTCCTACAGCAATCCTACAGCAGTATTATTTTGCTTTAGAAAATGAGGCTCCTACAACCATTTTTAAAAATTTTTGACTTTAGCTTTAAAAACTACTTAAAGCATGATTGGTGATTTATATGGTTGTAGATATAAAATAAAGCTAAAGTCACTAGTTAAATCCCAACCAATCATCCCCAAGAAAAAAACTTATCACTTGGAGGTTGCCTTATTATTAAGTGTTGAAGAGCTTGCAGAAAGTGTTGAAGAGCTTCTAGTGGGTTATAGGGTTTAAGATTTCAAGTTCGTTAAAGAAGCACGTGAGAAGAGACTCGTGAGAGTCGTTTATTGGCTGTAACGTAATGAGAACAATCTGTTCTTTTGCTCTGATCATTGTATATGTGAATTGATCTGAACGAGCTTCTTGAGAAATGTTGAGCTAGAGTCTTAGAGAGAGATGAAGTTAAATAATCATGAAAATGTAACAGCATTGGGTTAGTATCAAAATCAAAAATCATAATCGGTGAAAGAACTGAGTTTGTATAAAGTGCTAGTGGATCTTTAGGGTTAAGCATATAAAATCTCACCTATATAATCGGTAAATACATAAATTCTGGTAATTGCAATGCCAACCCTTTGATTAGTAGCGCCACATAAGTGAAGAGAGAAAGGGATAGAAAGGAAGGGATGACCTTTTAGAGAAGCAAAGGAAAGTGAGTAAATGCTCTCGCTGTCTCTATTTGATCATATACTACAGCCACATAGAGGGATTATTTATTTAATGCGGTTAACTTTCATTGCCATTAAACTTTTTAGATTTTTTTTTGGCTAAAATTTTTTAGATGTTGTATCTTTCTTTGTTACTTAAAGCATTTTAAGGGTTACATTAAAAAAAAAAGTTATTGTTTTTACATGTTAACTTCATATGGTAAAGAAACAAATCAATTAAATTTTTAAGAAAACAAATATAAAATTGGTTTTTATGCGCTAGAGCTGGATTCGGTTTAAATACAAGTGTATGTGTGTCTTACTTCTAGACGCTTATCTTTTTCTTCAACATCCACTCTCTTTAGTGAAATCACCCTTGTAATAAGCAAACAACAACAAAAAGAGCTAAAGAGAAAGATCCAATTAAAGGAAGGAAAGACTCCTTCAAGTCCAAAGTGATATTTTGAGAATACCCTCTTTGCAAAAATCCAATATAGGAGTCTAACAAGTTTTTATATAGCTTTCACACACACACACACGATACCTACCAATATATATATATATATATAGAGAGAGAGAGAGAGGGAGGATCAAGAGCGTGTGCAAGTAGATATGGGTAGACCACCTTCTTGTGAGAAGATGCAGGTGAAGAAAGGACCATGGACTCCGGAAGAAGACATAATCATGGTCTCTTATATCCAACAACATGGCCCTGGAAGCTGGAGATGTGTTCCTAGAAACACCGGTCTTGATCTTTATTTCTTTTTCTTATTTTTATCTTTAACCTTATTAGCTTATAATATATAAAACATACATGTATTTGTCAGGTTTGCTAAGGTGTAGAAAGAGTTGTAGACTTAGATGGACTAATTACCTTCGTCCCGGGATCAAGCGAGGAAATTTCACTGAACATGAAAGAAAACTATCATCCACCTCCAAGCTCTTTTGGGTAACAGGTATTTGAAAATATTCCTTTAAATAGTAATTCCATTTTTATAGAAATTGTAAACATATTTTTGATGGATGTTGGAGAATTTTATAACTGTGAGACAAAATTTAATATAATATTTATTATTCTCTCTAGTATCTCTTGTTTATCTCCTAACATTCATTTGTGTGTTAGTTTTTCGTTTCTAACTTTTTTTTTAACTTAGTTCGATATCATTTTTGAAAATCAGATGGGCTGCCATATCATCATATTTACCTCACAGGACCGACAACGATATCAAGAACTATTGGAACACTCATCTCAATAAGAAACTCAATCTGCAGCGTCAAAATGGTATCACCAACGAAGACAGCACCAACATGACAGAGATGTCGTCTTGTGATAACAAAAACAGCTACAACAAAAGGATCATCAACAAAGGCCAATGGGAGATAAAACTTCAAACAGACATCAACATGGCCAAACAAGCCTTGTTCCAAGCCTTATCACTTGGCCAACCATCTTCATCGACCCCTCTCGATCCCGACTCCCCAAAGCCTCATGATCATCATTCTACCACCGCTACTTATGCCTCAAGCACAGATAACATCTCTAAGTTACTACAGAACTGGACAAGCTCGTCCTCTTCAATGCCTAACACTTCATCACTCTCCAACAACCGGAGCTCAAGCACCGGTGAAGGAGGACTTCTTGATCATCACTCTTTGTTCTCATCGAACTCAGAATCTGGATCAGTTGATGAGAAGTTGAATTTGATGACAAATACAAGTATTTTCAAAGGTGAGAGCAAATCCAACGCTGACATGGAAGCAACTAATAATGCTACTAATGATGATCATGGCTCGTTGTCTTTGATCGAGCAATGGTTATTTGATGATCAAGGCTTGGTTGATCAGTGTGTTGACGATCAAGAAGATCTAATTGATGTGTCTTTAGAGGGTAAAAATAATGGTAGGTAGTGTAGTGATATTAGTGGCATTCAAAATAAGGTTGCGCTCTGCACCCTACTTCGAACCTTATTAATATTTATCACAAAACTTTGGGGTCAATAGCATCACAAAGTATATTTACCTTTTTCAGTTCCTCATTATATGATTTTGTAGTACTTTGTGTTGCTTGTTGTGAAGTAGAATAAACTTTGATGTAGTGTTGTGAATCGTGTCTAATTATATTAATCATGTCTAATTATGATTCGTTAAACTATTTAATAGGCAATTACACTAAATGTAGTATTAAAAAAGTAATCCTTAGTTATCCTATCTATATAACCAACCTTGTCAGTGTCAATATCTCAATTTCAGTTAGTTATTGTAGTGTTTTTGAATTTGTTCCAGTAAATAAAACGAGACCTTAAAGTATTTCTATTAAAGAATTCTAACACAATATCTCAGAATTAAAGAAAACTAGATCTCAACCCACGCAACCGCGCGGATATTTGTTTTCATTTATTTTTATATAAATATTTTTTTTACTTCTAAATTGTTATATATTATATAAGGTGTGTATATCGAAAATGATGATTAATTATTATATAGTATAGATTAATTATTGTTAGAAAATGATGATTTTGTTATTTTTAAAAATAAACTATATAATTTTTAAAGTTAACATCAAAAATATATAAATAATTAACTTATACTATTAGAATATTAAATTATATAAGTTTAATTTAAACATGTATTTTCTTATAATATCTATAAATCCAATGGATCATCGAATTTTTATTAGCCCAATAAAATTTCTAGTAAGCCCAATAAATGTTATTAGTGAATCTAATGAATGTTATTAATGATTGAATAATGTAATGTCATAAATTCTATTAGAGGGTCTATTTTAAAATATCACACATGAATTGAAGTCATGACTTCTCTTTTAATATATAAGATATAATATTCCAACCTAATATTCCCGTTGGTGTTGGTCCTAGTGTTAGAATATCATTACTGGTAGAGACTCATATTTTACCTATTTAATAATAATAGTACTTTTTATGAGTCTTTTGAATAAGAGACAAGTTTTTTTTTTTATCTGACCCGATCGAGCCAAGTTTTGTTTATCAATGGTTAATCCCATTTTCCCGAAACAGAGGCAAGTTTCGAAAGCCCATTAAAAATAATAGGCCTATCCATTACCCAAAAGCTTTGTTGACTGGCTCCATGTTATTTTGTGTAATGATGTGAAATAGATAATGAGAATTTGGCCAAAAAAAACACCAACTTTGCACGAATTGCCAAAAGAAACCTATACTCGAGCTTGGCCAAAAGAAACATGAACTTTTGTTGACTTTATTAGTTTATTAAGAAACTTCCGATTGACTCGCCATTTTAACACACCGTTAATGAGCAGTTAAAAAGGTGTTAACTCGAACGTTAATTGTTGACGTTATGATGAAACGACGTCGTTTTCAAGCGATTTGAATATAAAAAGATGTAGACGCATAGATTCAAACCCGGGTTAATTGGATCAATGGCAAGGTCGTTTATCACTGGGCTAGTAGCACATTCAATGTATCTACTAACACATTTACTTATATTTGGTACTGATTGAATATAAAAAAAAACTCTATAAAAAATTTTAAAAAATCTTTAAAATTTCAAAAAAATAAAAAATAAAGAATTTTTTTATAAAATTAATTTCAAAATTAAAATTAAAAAAGTTTATTTTTCTTTAAAAAAATCAGACGAGAACTTATAAAATTTTATTTTTCTTTCAATGTAGCTATTAACACATTTACTTATATTTGGTACTGATTGAATATAAAAGAATTCTACAAACAATTTCAAAAATCTTTAAAATTTCAAAAAAAAATGAAAAAACAAAGAATTTTTTTATAAAACTAATTTTAAAACTAAAATAAATTTTTGGAAGATTTTTGATTTTCTTAAAGAAAAATAAAATAAAATAAAATTTTAATTTCAAAAATAATTTTATAAAAAATTCTTTATTTTTCATTTTTTTGAAATTTTAAAGATTTTTTAAAGTTTTTATAGAATTTTTTTTATATTCAATCAGTATCAAATATAAGTAAATGTGTTAGTAGATACATTGAAAGAAAAATAAAATTTTATTAGTTCCCGTCTGATTTTTTTAAAGAAAAATAAAATTTTTATTTTTTTATTTTTAATTTCAAAATTAATTTTCTAAAAATATTCTTTATTTTTTCATTCTTTTGAAATTTTAAAGATTTTTTAAAAGTTTTTATAGATTTTTTTTTATATTCAATGAGTACTAAATATAAGTAAATGTGTTAGTAGATACATTGAATGTGCTACTACCCCAGTGGTAAACTACCTTGCCATTTGTTCCAATCAACCTGGGTTCAAATACAATGATCTACATCTTTTTATTCTCAAATCGCTTAAAACGACGTCGTTTCATCTTAACGTCAACAATTAACGACGTTAATTTTTTCTGTTAAATTTGCTGACGGCGTGTCAAATTGACAAGTCAACGAAAACATTGTTAATTAATTTTAAAGTCAATGAAAAGTTTATGTTTTTTTTTATCAGCCGAAAAGTTTAGGTTTCTTTTGGCAATTCGTGCAAAGTTGGTGTTTTTTTGGGCCGAATTCTCAATAGTTAATATACATTGATTTTCTAGGTATTTTTTGTTCCATGAAGATTTTAATAAAAAAATAAAATTATTTATACTTTTTAAAAAAATTAAAATATATGGATATGAATTTTTGATCTTCAATGGTTAAATATATTCAATTGCTATTGGTTCATAGTTATGAAAAAATATATAGTGTGATTAAATAGTAGAGACTAAAATTTATTATTTTAATGTGTAAAATATAAAAAAAAAATCATTAAGAAAATAAGCAGTCAATCTACATTAACATTTGTTGAACTTTAAAGGAACATTAATAGAATGTAGGAAAATTAACAACAATGTATCCAATTATCTTTAAAGAAAATTAAAGAAAAAAAAATCAAATATACAATGACGCCAAAATGGTATAATATCATATCATTCGCACAAAAATATATAGTATAATAAACTCCTCCATTTACTTTTCAAAGTTAATACAAAAATTTTGAATCTATATTACATAATTTTCTAGATTTTTATTAATGAATAACTCAAATTTAAAACAATGGTAGCGAATTTTATTGATTGGTTGGAATGTAGATGTAAAAATAGAGCTGTAAGATTTAGTTTGGAATTGTTATTGTTGTAGTTGTATGTTATTTTATTGTAGAAGATACTACAATTTCTAATAAGCACTTTAATAGTTGTTTTAAGAAAAAAATAAAAATGAACAAACAAAAATAGAAAGGTTTCTAGATGATTTAGGAATGCTAAATTTAAAAATAAATCTATAACATGAATGGTTTGAAATAATGTTTTAAAAATAAATAAAGCTAAAGTCATAAGTTAAAGTCAAACCATCATATCTCACAAAAAATAACTTTATCATAGTAAACATGATGAACGGTTCTCCCAACATATAATTATGTATATTGGCTTATTTGGTTCATAGTTATGAAAAAATATATAGTGTGATTAAATAGTAGAGACTAAAATTTATTATTTTAATGTGTAAAATATAAAAAAAAAAAATCATTAGGAAAATAAGCAGTCAATCTACATTAACATTTGTTGAACTTTAAAGGAACATTAATAGAATGTAGGAAAATTAACAACAATGTATCCAATTATCTTTAAAGAAAATTAAAGAAAAAAAATCAAATATACAATGACACCAAAATGGTATAATATCATATCATTCGCACAAAAATATATAGTATAATAAACTCCTCCAGTTACTTTTCAAAGTTAATACAAAAATTTTGAATCTATATTACATAATTTTCTAGATTTTTATTAATGAATAACTCAAATTTAAAACAATGTTAGCGAATTTTATTGATTGGTTGGAATGTAGATGTAAAAATAGAGCTGTAAGATTTAGTTTGGAATTGTTACTGTTGTAGTTGTATGTTATTTTATTGTAGAAGATACTACAATTTCTAATAAGCACTTTAATAGTTGTTTTAAGAAAAAATAAAAATGAACAAACAAAAATAGAAAGGTTTCTAGATGATTTAGGAATGCTAAATTTAAAAATAAATCTATAACATGAATGGTTTGAAATAATGTTTTAAAAATAAATAAAGCTAAAGTCATAAGTTAAAGTCAAACCATCATATCTCACAAAAAAAATAACTTTATCATAGTAAACATGATGAACGGTTCTCCCAATATATAATTATGTATATTGGCTTATTTGGTTCATAGTTATGAAAAAATATATAGTGTGATTAAATAGTAGAGACTAAAATTTATTATTTTAATGTGTAAAATATAAAAAAAAAATCATTAGGAAAATAAGCAGTCAATCTACATTAACATTTGTTGAACTTTAAAGGAACATTAATAGAATGTAGGAAAATTAACAACAATGTATCCAATTATCTTTAAAGAAAATTAAAGAAAAAAAAATCCAATATACAATGACGCCAAAATGGTATAATATCATATCATTCGCACAAAAATATATAGTATAATAAACTCCTCCATTTACTTTTCAAAGTTAATACAAAAATTTTGAATCTATATTACATAATTTTCTAGATTTTTATTAATGAATAACTCAAATTTAAAACAATGTTAGCGAATTTTATTGATTGGTTGGAATGTAGATGTAAAAATAGAGCTGTAAGATTTAGTTTGGAATTGTTATTGTTGTAGTTGTATGTTATTTTATTGTAGAAGATACTACAATTTCTAATAAGCACTTTAATAGTTGTTTTAAGAAAAAAATAAAAATGAACAAACAAAAATAGAAAGGTTTCTAGATGATTTAGGAATGCTAAATTTAAAAATAAATCTATAACATGAATGGTTTGAAATAATGTTTTAAAAATAAATAAAGCTAAAGTCATAAGTTAAAGTCAAACCATCATATCTCACAAAAAAAAATAACTTTATCATAGTAAACATGATGAACGGTTCTCCCAACATATAATTATGTATATTGGCTTATTTGTGAAATGACCCAAAAAAAAAAGAGAAAATTAGAAAACAAGAAGGTAGAAAAAAGATAGCAGGGAAAATGAAGTTTTGGTTAGTCAGTGAAATATAGGTTTTTTTATGACCATTTGACCTAATTTCCGAATTTACACATTTTCATTTTCATATGTTCTGTTAAAAAGGTATTCAAACTGAAAATACAGCGATTACGTGGCAACGATATAATGTCTACAACTGTTTGAAGAGTATAGAAACCTGAGCATGCACTAAACACGAATAAGAAAAAACACAAAATTTACTTAGAGCTTAACTAGAATTATGTTGACAGTTTTTTTTTTTAATTATTTTGAAAGTTAAGCTGATAGGTTAGTACACAGCAGACATATTTACATATTTTTAAGAGTTTTTGGAGCGAAACAGCTGCAGATGATGCTAACAATTCTGAAGATTCTAAAACGGAAAACTTATTGGTGCCACGGACATTTCCAACTATAACAATAGTTGTGAGATCACCATGTGGTGCAGTATCAGCCAGAGCATCTATAACAGTATTTGGCAGGTCTGTAGTTCTTATCTACATTGTATTAACATTTTGAACCAAAATATATACACAGCTAGTTCTGCTATTATCAACTTCTAGTGCTCTTACGCGCGACCGGTTATACTAGGTAAAAGTAAACTGAAACTCAAAAATCCATTTTTACCATGAATTAATATCTCTCTTTCTTTTTGTCTTCTATAAATTAAATGATACGCAGCATGCTTTGAGCATTTTCGATGAGAAAAAAAGAATGTGAATGAAGGATTAAAAGGACAGAAGCATGTGAGCTTTAAGGGCGGGCCTTTGGAGATCACATCGATACCATGTATCAAAAAACTCATCTTCACTTCAATCATTTTCTCAAACACATCTCTCCATTGTTAGATAAACCAAAGGTTTCTTTTCGCTGTCTTGGTCCACAGCTGGTTTTGTTCATTTTTGGCCCATGTAATTTGTTTATTCTTCCCTATGGATAATATTTTATAAATAATTCCATTGTAATTCCAATGTATATCCTATTTTGCTTCATCATGACCCACTATTATTTTTAAAATTGTGTACATATATTTAACTAGTAAATGGTCAGTGAAGTTGAACTACACTAGAACTTGAGAAGATCTCGAATTAAGGGTAACTTTAAGGAACAAACAAATATAAAGAAAAACCACTTACCATGGACCTTTTATAAGCTTTTGAATGGGCACTAGGGCTATGCACATCGATCCATTGCTAAGAAAAAACAACTAACATAAAGTAACTCCTTAGTGATAATCATAATAATTAGTGGGTGGGTCTTCTAAATGTTGCGCATTTACGAAAGAGCCAATTATCAACCAAAAATGCCGATTGTTCACTCAAATAAAACCAATTTGACTTGTTTTAAAAATAATATTATCATTGGGTTTGAATGACGACTGATTTGCCATTTATGGGCCTACACCAATCTCAACTTCAAGCTCTCCATGACAATTGCATGCCACCTAATTGAAAAGATGTTCCGATATTTTGTTCTGCTCTGTAAATCTTTAGTTTATAAGGTTTATTTTTTTCTGGTTTTAGTTTCATAAACTTACAAGTCTCCGGAAGATAAGAAAGAGACAGATCCTAGTTTATAATGCTTTAATTCTCTGCCAACATAACCTACTTCCTGTTATGTAATGTCTTGCAATAAAATTTCTATGTTTACTTGGGAATGATACTAGTTCAACCTTTCTATGTTTGTTTACTTGGGGTTGAACATAGAAAGCATTAGTTTATGACTTTTTCTTGGGTTCACCCCCTAGGGTGAACCTCTAGGTTCACCAACCAATAGAAATGTGTTATTTCATATTTGATATCTTTTAAATAAAGAAATAAAATCTTGCTAAATTATATTATTTTTAAAATAAAAAAATAAACAAAAATAAAATATTAAAAAACGAAAAATATTCTTTTAAAATATATACTTTAATAGTATATTATCTTTTAAAAAAAATAATAATAATTTTCGTGTTTAAATAATTTTAGTGTTTTTAAGATTTATCCAAAGGGTTTATGGTTTACCCAAGGGTTTAGGGTTTAGGATTAGGGTTTAGGGTTTAGGATTATGATTTAGGGTTTACTGTTTTAGTTTTAAAATATTTTTTAAAAAAGAATTGTAATTTTAGTGTTTTTAAGATTTATCCAAAGGGTTTATGGTTTACCCAAGGGTTTAGGGTTTAGGATTAGGGTTTAGGATTTAGTGTTTTAGTTTTAAAATATTTTTTTAAAAAGAATTGTTTTTCGTTTTTGTAAATATTTTTATTTTTATTTCATTATTGTATTTTTATTTAAAAAACATAATATAACTTAACAAGATTTTATTTCCTTTTTTAAAAGATATCAAATATAAAATAATAGGATCCTATTGGTTGGTGAACCTAGAGGTTCACCCTAGGGGGTGAACCCAAGAATAACTCTTAGTTTATTATTAACTGCACATTGCAAATAGACTACCTCACGTATTTGAGTAAGCTGAGAAAAAAAAAATTAGAGAGCATTAGTTTGACTATAAATTCGTGTCGTTCGGGGACCATAAACTTTGTATAAATGCTAATTCTCTCAAGATATGTTGCAGATTAACTAATTAAATTTTACTTGATTAATAATCCTATTCCTACCATTCTTTTTTGCTCAAGTATATAAAAAGCATATACAGTTCAAAATTTCTGGAGATTCACGATACGCTCTAGCTAAAAAAAGTAGCAATATAAAACTCATCTGATTTCAAGTGATAATAATAATAATAATAATTAAACTACAGTGGTCTTTTCCAACAAATTCGAGTGGCCACTTAGATGATGGCAAAAGCAGCCAATGCAACATTTATTATTCACAAAACCAAATCTTTCTTTTCCATGGCCATAGATTTACATTAATATTTAATTGTAGTTGATTCGGCCTCTTGTTTCGATTCTGTTGATGTAAATAATTAGACAAAAAACATTAACCTAGATGATAAGCAAACATGATCTGATATGTGGACCGTTTGTGATACCAAAGAGATTGCGTCCACTATTCTACAAAGAAAATTCATGCTTTCAGACAGACACGTAATATTATTATATATCATTAGTGGAATTAGATTCAAGAGGCCAACAAAAATGGAACTAGATTCAGCTACCTCCGAGCTAAGTATCTGATCTATCCAGCTACCATGTGCATCATCAACATCCTCAAATTTCCAACTCAATCAGTCTCTCATTTTAATTTGTCATTATACATATTATAAGATTCTAGAATGTATTTTATATATACAACATTTTTGTACATTACATGTAAGACGATTGTAGAAGTTTATAAATTAATTGGCATTTCCTGAAACTTAATTGAAGGGAAATATCTTATATATGTTATATATACATTTTCGTTGTAAGAAACTATGTAGTCTTATACATTTTCATGTTTCAGCCATTGTTTTAATCACACGTTTAAGCTTCTATGAGAGGTTCAATTTTTATTTTATTTTTTGTTTGAGAGGTTCAATTATATTCAAAGAAAAAGAAGAAAGAAGGCTACAGACATGTATTGGAAGTTGTACTTAAAATATAAAACCATGTTCTGTACTGACTAAATAAGAGGCATCCTTTACAAATTATCTCATATATCGTGTGATGTACTGACATATGCTTCTTGCCTGTGATATACTGACTTGCGATCCTACAGTTAAGCTCAACGATGAAATAAATAAATTCAATAACATTCCCCAAATTACAAAACAATTATAGTTTTCAATCATATAACTAATAATCAGCATAATATCGCACATGTATTACTCATTTGTAGGAAGTTCATAAAGAGATCCAAAAGCTAAATTTGTAAAATAAATCAACTGTTGTTTACATCACAAGCAGAAGTATATACAATATTTTAAAAATACATACAGATGGGCAGTATGTGAGCTGTTGATATACACATCAATAACCATATACAAAGATATCACTTCACCTTTAAAATCAATCGATAAAATCCAAATCACAGAAAGATATAAAATAAGTCGAATCATCGAAAAATCAAGCGTTAGGTGGAGAGTACTCACAAACAACCTCCGTATTGACTTCCTTCCGGTGAAAGTTCCGGTGACAACCACAAGCTGCACATCTCAAAGCATCATCGGTTCCTTCATCACCGGCGGCCATAAACTCACGGCAACCGTCGACGGCATAACCTCCGATGTTAGCAGCGTGATTCTTTTGACACTCCACGTAACGGATGTTATTGGTCGCCGATGAAGAAGTAGTAGTCCAAGACGACGACGTGTTGGAGTTTCTTGATCTTTGCTTTATTACCACTTGTCTCTTCTTCATGATCACGATCTGTGAAACCCTAATTTTTTTTCGATTTATTACTCTTGAAACTGAAAATGGCTCTTTGGTTACACGAAAGACTCTTTATGAAAACGAAGTGAAGACTAGATGGTGTGTAGCTGCCCCTTTTATAAATTAGTTAGGCTTGTTAAATTATCTAACCCTAGAAGGACTTTGATTATATATACGGTGTCAACAGAGTAGCTTTGAAAAAAATGATTGAAAAATGTTATAAACTCTTACAGCCATACATTTTATAGGGGAACAATCAAAATTATTAGATTTATTTTTGTTTAAGAAAACCCACATTTCTTAACGTGATTTAAACTAATGAACTTTAAAAACATCATAAATATGAAAAAGGAGTATAAAATAATATTATAATATTTTAGCAAAGAATAATAATATGACCAGTCAACCAACTTTTCTTTAGTTATGCTGATATATAAAGTACTATATTTGTAAAACGTTATAAATTTTTTTGAAATAATTCACTGTTGTATATTCAGCTAAGCTATGTTTTCTACTGAAATAAATGAAATCGTATACGGCTAAGCCTATAGTGTATTTACAACGATATTCTTTCTCTTCCATTATTTTCTTCCATACTGACATGTTCCAAACGCGACATAATTTACTATGGTCTTCATTGTCCGAATAATGGAATACAATATGAACAGTATTAGTGACATAGTGAGATATAACGGGTGAAAAAACACATTGATGTTCAAGTCCAAAATATAATCTGGAGTTGATTCACACGCTACTCAAGAAAGCCAGCCTTGTTTCACCGTCGAGATCACGTGGAATGCATTATATACAAATAATTATTTAATACAGTATAGAATAGAATAGAGTAGAATATATTAATAATTAAATGATTTGAGTAAATTGGATTAAATGCGAATCCGACTCAGTCCAACGGGCTTGCTCCCGGCAAGAGACAATGACAGGTTAACATTGGAATGCAATCACATTTCCATCATTTTTTCTTTTATTCCAAACTTGCTGTATTTTTTTTTTTTTGAACAATTCCAAACTTGATGTATATGTATATTATATTTCTACATTACATGAATAAGGAATAAATACTACCTCTATAGATATACATTGTTTAACACTATACACATACTTACCCTATTTGAAGGTATTTAATACGGAGTAATAAATATAGGTGAAAGTGTACAGTATGAAATTTACAAAATAAAAAAAAATAACAATACAGAGATTTAAATCACAAAATTATTTTACAAATTTATGTGAGACACATAAAAACTGATTCTCATGAGGTGCGGATGATCATTTCTATATTTTATTCCTATTGCACGTCTTACACTAAATAAGTTTTGTTTATCGAAGGATTTTAATAATAGATATTAAATATGGGTAAAAGCGTTACAGCATGAAATAATACAAAATACAAAAAAATAATACAGAGATCTAAATCACAAATATTATTTTACAAATTTATGTGAGACACATAAAAACTGATTCATCATGAGGTGCGCATGATCATTTCTAGATGCCTTAAGTAACCATAAAAAAAAAACAATTTCCATAAATTTGGAGATTAATCTTGATTTCAGCTTGGAATTCAGCCAACTAAAAAAGTTGGAATACGTATAGACCCTGTTCAGGTCAATCAACAGTGTTTATAATTTGCTAAGCTAAATTTGGAATCACAGAAAATTTGAAAAGTGACTTAAGAATCTTGTTTTACGCTAAGCTTTACAAATGCAGATAAAATTATACCATAGAATTAGTTGCACTGTAAGTAGTAATTAAGTATCTATCGGAAATAAGTTGACAAAAAAAATACTGTTTAAAATATATATTCAAGTGGATGAATCTGCTAAGGACATCTTCAACCCAATTACAAAATTCTATTTATTGTGATTTTTACATTAAAACTTCTCTAATTCAATTCCAAAAATCATATTATTTTAGTGTAACATTATAAATTTATATTAAATTTGGTTTTATACTGTTTACTTTACTAAAACATTATTTTCTATTCTATTGATAAAATATATAATTAAATAAAAATAAATAAGAAGATAAATATAGATAGTATTATAAGATAATTTACTGTGAAGTTTGGTGTTATAGTTGGACAACAGTTTTTTAGTGTTAAATAACACTAAAAATAACATTATTGGTTAGAGATGTCTTTAGATTATGTGCGATGAAGCTGTTGAGTAAAATTTTCAACTGTTTAATAATTGTAATAGAGCTGTTGAAAACCAAGAAAAAAGAACATAGAGTTTTGGGTGTTGAATTTGTTTAACATGTTGAAACAAAAGTAAATGGAGCCCATATAAATAATTTGTTCGAATCCGAGCTAGTGAAATAGAAATAGTTATGATTCATGCGAACAAAAAGGAGTGAATATAAACTTTTTATTTTCACAAATAATAAAAAAATAAAAGGTTGGTACAAGTGTATATGTTTAATTGGTTGGTAGAATTTTTAGGATTTTTATTTCATCCCAAGAATTTCAAATCAATTACTTTATGCCAATTTATTATATCAAAATTCTTATTTTTTTGTGCTTTATAAACAGAGACATGGTTTATTAAATTTGGACATATAAAAATTTGATTTTATAAGAATGTTATCATTACTCTCTAAAAATATTAATATATTTAATAAAATTTTAAGTGAATGAAAAAATAATAATCAAAATATGTTTTATTTTAAGATAAATATGGAATAAAAGTAATTGTTAGGGTGTTGAATTATATTCAACAAAACTAATATAGAGGTAAAAATTGATGATGGTGTTGAATTAATAGGTAGTAGAAAAAAAAATGAGGTGAAATGGTAATAAATGTGAAATAGGGTGTTGACTATGTTATATGGAAACGGAAGCGGAAGCGTGGAATCGGAATCGTATGGAAGCGCGGAATCGAGATTTTTAAAAAAATTAGGAAGCGGAAACGTGTTGGAAGCGTATATCCAAATATACATATATATATATATATATATAGAAAATTTTATAAAACTTATAACTAAGAATTTTATGATTCTATTTTAAAATAAAACATTTATTCATTTATCATAATTTTAAATGATTGCATATTATAATCGTGAAAATACGAATAAATTAAGTTTATAAACAAATATTACCAATTAGTTATTTTTTACATTTAATAAATAATTGGAACACAAGATTTGAATATATATATATATATATATATATCTAATAAAAATAGTGCATACATATGATTTATAGTATTAATATTAGTATTTACATATATATATTATCACTATATATATTATTATAAAAATAAAAATATTTTATCTTTTATTTATTTATATATAATATTGTATTTTTAAAATTAGAAGCGTGATTCTAAAGTGGAAACGTAAGCTTTCAATGTGTTTTTATATATGATATTTTAGAAGTGTTTTGGAATCGAAATTCCGCAAGCTTACATAAGGTTCCGATTCCGATTCTGAAGCGGGAAGCGCATGTCCGAATCCGATGAAAGCGCATGTCCGAATCCGATGAAGCTTCTGTGCACCGGTCTTAGTGCTATACACGTTACTAATACAAACGAAAAGGTGAAAGATGAATTGATTATAATTGTACACAGAATTATAGAGCTCACTACCTGATTTAAACCGTGGAAATTTAGCTTCTACGTACCATTTTTCGCTTTGGTACCTCACCGGCTAACCGACCAACGGAAAACACAACAAATTTTTTATAATAGTATTAAGAAGTCATAATTACGGATTATACTATAAGGAAACACATAATTGAGGTATTAAAAGCCGCAGATCACGGAAGAATGTCACGAAGTTGATTTGTCAAATGAATAAACAAAGTAAAAGATCAGTTCTTAATCAATCTTTGACGACAAGTTTGGTTTTATTTTTCGCCTAATAATCAGGAAAATGTTTTTTATACTTCAACTCTATTTATGTAAAGTTAAAAAATCTCTATTTATGTATAAGAATCACACCCCAAAGAAAAAGTTAGGCTTATATTTTTGAAAAGAAAACTGACCAAATTTTTCATTGACCATTTCCAGTATAAATTAAATTTATGTAACAATTAAAAAAATACAACTTACTTCCACACCAGAACCATCATATAGTAATAAATGTACATAATAATTCAATCTTGTCGTAATTACACATCTTTTAAACATAACAATTTATTTTCACACACGATAAAAGTTCGAAACTCGTTTTTCCCAGAACTGGTTTGGTTAAATTGGTTTATGATATGAACCGATAGAAAAACCAGCTTGTATCAGTACAACCTGACGCATACGCAGATCTGATTAAGGATCGAAAGAGTGGGGATTTACGTTTTTAGGTTTTGAATTTTACTTAAGTCGGGTCTTGGGTATCCAAATGTATTATGATGGTTTAACCTGGTTTATATTCTCTAATCGGGTCGTAATCATATCATTTTTGGTTCAGATTAGGTTAAGTTTAAGGTTTAGGGAACACTAATTAATTTTAAATCGCTATTTATTATATTAGTTTGTCCCTCAAAGTTTATGGGGAAATAGGTTTTCAACTTTTATCATGTGTGGAAATATGTTGTTATACCTAAATAGTGTGTAATTACGACGAGGTTGATAGATTATGTTTATTTATTACTATATGATAGTTCTAGTGTAGAAATATGTCGTCTTTCCAACAATTAACGTATGAAAAGCTATAGTCTTCCTATTAATCGTTAGTCAGAATCATACTATAGAGTTAATTTTATTACTTAATTTGAAATTAAGAGTGTTTTTATTTTAAAATGGAGTCATATAAGTATATGAACTCGAGAGAGAACGAAAGAGAAAAAAGAGGAATTATACAAAAAATACTAGGTTTCTCACCAACAATATCCTACTTGTGAAGTTAAGAATCTTATAATCCCCTTAAATCAACTTATTCAGTTTAATATTTATCTTTTTCTTCATAAACTGTTGATCAATATCCGAGATTAACAAAATTTATTTATAGTCTTATGTTTGATTTTTGTCTGCTTTTATTAATTTCCAAAGGCATAATGGTAAAGTACAAGCATCAATGAAAATTGTAGATGACTATAAAACAATGACCATCGAGTATTACATAGGAGGGTTTTTTTTTGGGCAGATCAAATGTTGAAACTAGCTGCAAAAATGAATCATAAATCAAAGACGAATAATATGTGAGACAGAGAGAGGGCACACAATGATTATTAAACAACTAATTACAGTTATTCAAAAGCTAATTAATATTTGGGAAGCTAAACATCAAATCTACTTTTTCAGTGTTTCTCTGTCTGTCACTTGCTCCTGTATTCCTTTTTCCATTAAATATAACAACGGTCTTTAGTTCAAGACAACCTTATTTGATATTCCTTATTTAATTCCAGAAATTAACCTTGTGGGTTCATCAAAAATAATCTTGTTTAATTCAATAAAAAAGACTGTAAAACATATCTTACTGAATAACAAAATTGTAGAGTAACCAAACAAAGCAAATCATACACAAAAAAGGAATATGCAACCAGAACCGAGCTAATAAAATACCTGAAATAGAATTAAAATTTGATATCTAGAAAACTGAGTTTGATCTGAACTGAAAGGATATTCGAATATATCCGAATCAGATTTGTATAGCTGTTTTAGATTTAATATTCAAAAATATATCCGAAATGTATAAGTTATTTTGAAAGTTTTCCAAAGTATTTTAAATATATACCAATAGTCAAAATTAAATATCTATAGTAGTTAAACAATATTCAAAACACCAAGAATATTTAAAAAAATATTTTCCATCCAAATATTCATGCATAACTAATTTTTATGTTAAGTTTATGTATTTTGACATACATTACTCAAACTTATATGCTATATATTATTTTATTTTTAGAATTTTAGAGATTTAAGTATATAAAAATTTTAAAACGTTAAAAATAATTTAAAAGTAAACCCGAACCAAAATTTATAAAATCCCGAATAAAGCTTAAATCTCTAATCTATGGAACCCGAAACTCAAATAGATTCGAATCGAATCTAAATGAGTACCCGAACGTCCACTCCTAATTTTAATTTATTTAGATGATTATGTCACTTGTGTTTTTCTTTGTCAACCGCCCATCTAAATTATATCAAGTAGTGGTCAGTCGATCCGATTCTTCGAGGAACATATTCGTCTGGTCGGATCTGATCTATATGGGAAAATGTATATCCTCTAGTCCTTGTTTCTTTTGCTAGCGCGTCACCTGACCATTCCTACTTCGGAGAATATGAGATATGCTCACATCCTCAAAATCTTCATGTAATCTTTGGAACACTTCGATCTTTGTCCTGAAAGTCGGCTAATCCTCCGAGTTTTCGATCTTTGTCCTGAAAGTCGGCTAATCCTCCGAGTTAGTAGTCATGTCCACTAGGTCAGAGCAGTCCGTCTTAAACTGTATCAAAGTTATCCTTATGCCTCTCATACATGAGACTGCTCAAAGTAAACCTTCCATTTCAGTATACAAAGCTGAGAGGATCCTTCTATACGCTCGTAATCTATAGATTTCAGAATCCATTTGATCCTTAAGACTTCATCATTGGTCACTAACACTACCATTATCGACCCATAATACATTAATTTGGCAGGTAGGAATTCAGGTATCTAAGGAGGTACTGTCTCAATCTCTGTAAAAGGAGAATCGTCATAATCCTCGTTTGCCTCCTCCCTTTTTATTAGCCTTCCTTCAATATTAATTTGGCAGGTAGGAATTCGGGTATCTAAGAAGATACTGTCTCAACCTCTATAATAGGAGAATCGTCATGATCATCGTTTGCCTTCTCCTTTTTTATTAGCCTTCCTTCAACATTTTATCTCAAGAGAGGCGTGTTGAAGAACGGTAATCAGAGACAATTTTTCATTAAAAATATATTTTTTCTCACCTTCTAAGTGTACCACAGATTCATGGAAAATTGTCTTTCTTTTTTTTTTTTTTTTTTGTTCAACATGTCACTTTTGTTTTACATCTCCTTTTGGTGATATAGGATATGTTAAAACGACTATTGGGCTTTTAATATTCTCTCTGTCTGTGTCTGTGTCTGTGTCATCGAGTAACTTCGTACCACTTTGAGCTTGGGCCTTGCACATTCATTAAGTGAAATTTGTAACTTCTTTTATTGACAAAAGGGTTTATCAAATATTTGGATATTCAGTAGCTCTAAACTATTATCTTAATAAGAAAAACAAATCTATTATTTATGCATTTAAATTATGTAACGATAAGGATTAATATACAGAAAAACAATTACATAACCAAATGATGATAGTATGGTGGTAATCATGGGGGTTTAGCGTGAATCCACATGGAACTTGAGTTCGATATCTGTTAAAAACTACATTATCTATGATTGATTAATCTAGATTTGGGTTTCGACCATCCAATTTACATGGTGAGTCGTAATTTGGGTTTCGACCAAAATCTATACTATTATTTGCGAAGTGATTTTTCGCAACGGAGCTCTCAAGTTAAAAGTTAGAGTGGTTAATATCGTTTATACCCTTAAATTAGACATAAAATAAAAACGAAATTGATATTTATTTGATTAGATAAATGATTTAAATTCATAATAATGATAAGAATTATCCATAATCTAAATATATATTTAAAAAGAAAAAAGATAATTCATATATATATTATGTTGTTATCCGGAAAATATATTTTAATAAAAGAAATTCGAAAACAAAAAACACATAAATAAATATTCATAAAGTAAAATTTTTAACTGTATATAATTGAAAAGAAAAAAAATGAAAATATGATAATACGTAATTATTTTCAAATTAAAATAATATAATAATATAATATAATGATGTATATTTGTGAAGTTATTTTTCACCTCTAAACTCACAAGTTAAATTAAATTTATTTTTATATTTTATCTATACTATTATTTGCGAAGTGATTTTTAGCAACGGAGCTCTCACGTTAAAAGTTAGAGTGGTTAATATCGTTTATACCCTTAATGAATAAAATATATAAATTAGACATAAAATAAAAACAAAATTGATATTTATTTGATTAGATAAAGGATTTAAATTCATAATAATGATAAAAATTATCCATAATCTAAATATATATTTAAAAAGAAAAAAGATAATTCCTATATATATTATGTTGTTTTCCGAAAAATATATTTTAATAAAAGAAATTTGAAAACAGAAAACACATAAATAAATATTCATAAAGTAAAATTTTTAATTGTATATAATTGAAAAAGAGAAAATTGAAAATATGATAATACGTAATTATTTTCAAATTAAAATAATATAATAATATAATATAATGATGTATATTTGTGAAGTTATTTTTCACCTCTAAACTCACACGTTAAATTAAAATTATTTTTATATTTTATAAAATTAAATATTAAACATGAATTAATCATAATAAAATAAAAAAATTCATTCAAAAATAAAGAAAATATGTGTTTGACAAAAATAAATTTAAATATATTGTATTATTATCCAAATTAATATTATTCTTTCTGTAAGATCAATTTTCGAATGTATATTTATCGATTCAATTTTTCAAATTAAAAGATAGATTTCTATTTTTTATATCAATTACGAAAAAATGAAATAGACTTTAGATTTTTCAAAGTTTTAAAGAGAAAAATAGATTTTTTTTTTATTTGTGAATAACTTTATCATCTAAAAAAGTTTAATGTTTTAAGTCAAAATTTTTAGATGCAAATAATCATTTATTTTGATGATTTTTAATTGATTAAAGAAAATTAATCCCGCACGTGCGGGCAAAACACCTAGTTATCTTTATAAAATATTTTATAACTATCTTTTACAAAAATACTTACATAAAATTATATATTTAACATATATATTAATAGTTGTATATGTTATTTTTGTATCACGGATGTTTAATACGGATATCAATTTCGTTCAATTTTTTTTTTGATATTTCAATTTATAAAAATTAAATACTATATTTTAATTATATCTATTTTGGTTTGGTTTTGTTTGGTTTATATACTAATAGTTTTTGGTTTATCCAGCTTTTTTACCAAAAACCATAATTATACTTACCTTTTACAATATTTTTAATTTATATGATTAGAAATCAAATTTCCTAAAGTTAAATTCCACATGATATCTTTTTTTTTAGTTTATTTCACAAAAAGAATATTTAAGATAGAAAATGACCAAAAAAAGATTTTATTGAATAATAAATATACTTTTATACCCCTAAGTTTAATTAAACTTAGACCTTTTTGTTTAAAGTTAAAGGGTGGAGTTTTGGAAGTAGAGTTTAAAATATTCAAAAATTAAAAATTAAAAGAAAAATTTGAAAAAGTTTCAAAATTAATTTTTTAATTTTTAAAAAGCAAATAAAAATATTCAAAAAAATTTACACACAAAGAAGTGTGAATCTGAAAACATATAATTCGAAAATATTAAAAAATATATATCTAATTTTTTATTTTTTATTTATATATTTATAAAGCAAATAACACAAAGGTCTTTTGTCTATTTAATGGAATCTCTTTTGATTATTTTTCGTCTTTGACAACATTTTTTTGTGACAAAAACTTAAAAATAGACTATTTGAAAAAATTATTTGTTATTAAAACATAATATATATTTTGGGCTCTAATTTTTAAATAGTATATCTTATTTTTTTCATTTTCAAAATTAGAAGCAAAGGAAGGAAAATATTTATTTCATAATATTATTAACTAACTATATCATAATCATTTTTTTCGATTTAATCGATTTATATTTTAAATCATATTATACAATTATTAAAGAAAATAAAATAATTAGGCTTTTACCAAATTATCCGCCGGAAAAAAGGTAATTGACCAAATTGTCCAAAACAGAGGAAAGAAGTCAACAGACTCGATACCAGGAAAAAAAAAACATTCACTTCAATACCCCCCCCCCCCCAAAAAAAGTCACTACTTTGAAGATCTGTAGAGATCGTAGGCCAAATCTTTGATGTCCAAAAGTCATCTGATTCCTGGATTCAATTTTTCGGATAGAATCAGAGAAACTCATGCATCAAAGTCTCTGTTCCCCTCAGCTGCCCTAGTTCATCAGGTACTAACTCTTCTCTCTTCATCGATAAAGCTGAAAACTTTGTCCACAAATCGAGTAACCCACAAAGACCATTTGGTTCTGTCTGAATGATTTGAGGTTCGAAAGATGTCGGAAAAGAGCATGCTTTCCTCAAAACTCCTCTTTTACACGATAACTCTCTCCACGCTACTCTTCATCGTCTCTTCTCTCTTCTTCCTCCAACGCAACGACTCTTCTTTCACTTCAAGCCTTGTCCGCAAGCTGATTCTCCCAAGAACAGACATCAAGAACGACCAAACCGATGCTAAACCGGTCTCATGTGGTGTGTTAAAGGTATTCATGTACGATCTCCCCTCCGAGTTTCACTTCGGACTATTAAACTGGCGCAAGAAAGGATCAGAGACTTGGCCTAGTGTCAGAAACGTTAGCACGGTCCCATCTTATCCTGGTGGGTTGAATCGTCAACACAGTGTAGAGTATTGGCTTACACTTGACTTATTAGCTTCAGAGACACCTGAGGTTAAGAGACCATGTAATGCAATCAGAGTGAAGAGTTCGAAAGAAGCTGACGTTGTCTTCGTGCCTTTCTTCTCATCGTTGAGTTACAATAGAAAGTCTAAGATCAGTGGCAACGAGACCGTTAGTGTTGATAGATTGTTGCAGGAGAGATTGGTTGAGTTCTTGAAAAGTCGTGACGAGTGGAAAAGATTTGATGGGAGAGATCATTTGATAGTAGCTCACCATCCGAATAGTTTGCTCTATGCAAGAAACTCGCTTGGTTCTGCAATGTTTGTTCTCTCGGACTTTGGTAGGTATCCTTCCTCCGTTGCTAATCTTGAGAAAGATGTCATTGCTCCTTATGTGCATGTTGTTAAGACTGTGAATAGCAATGAGTCTGCTCCGTTTGAGAAGCGTCCTGTTTTGGCGTACTTCCAAGGAGCTATCTACAGAAAAGATGTAAGTGTTTTCTTGTCCAAAAGTTTTGCTGTATCGCTACTAGGCCTGCGGGTTCGGTTAGCTCGGGTTTTTCGGGTCGGTTAGTTCGATTCGGTCTAAATCTGCCCGTATTGAACGAGAAGGTTTGGTTTAGTTCGGTTTTGGTTTCAAAAGTTTCTACTGAAGTTTTAGAATTCGGTTAAATTTTGGTTAAAATTCGGATATTTTGGTTAAGTTTGGTTATCTTGATTAGTTCTGTTGGTTAAGATTGGTATAGTTTGGTTAATTTTCTTTTAGAAAACCGAACTAACCGATTCCCGAACTGAAAACCAAATATTTATTTTCAAAGTTGCCGAATCAAGCCTAACCTCTTAACCGAACTGAACCGAAATCCGAACTTTTCTGTTTGATTCGGTTAATAATCGCATGCCTAGCTAGAACACATCTCAATCATGTCAAATGTTTTGTTGCAGGGTGGGACTATTCGCCAAGAACTGTATAACCTTCTTAAAGATGAGAAAGACATTCATTTTGCATTTGGAACCGTAAGAGGCAACGGGACTAAACAAACCGGTAAAGGCATGGCTTCCTCCAAGTTTTGTCTCAATATTGCAGGTGACACGCCTTCCTCCAACCGTCTTTTCGACTCCATCGTTAGCCATTGTGTTCCGGTCATCATCAGTGATCAGATTGAGCTTCCATTTGAGGATACACTAGACTATTCTGGTTTCTCGGTGTTTGTTCACTCTTCTGAAGCTGTGAAGAAAGGGCTCTTGGTGAATCTCCTCAGAGGGATAACAGAGGATCAGTGGAAGAAGAAATGGGAGAGACTAAAAGAAGTTGCTAGGTACTTTGAGTATCGGTTTCCTTCGCAGCCTGGAGACTCTGTGGATATGATTTGGTCGATGGTTTCTCATAAGCTTTCTTCACTTCAGTTTCATGTTCATAGGAAGAATAGGTATCGTAGATCTGAAGCTTTTGAGAGAAGTTTATCAACTTGAGATCATATATGTGAAAGATACTATTTGAAGTAGACACGTCTTGGTTCAAACATGATTCAATCTAAGCTCGCACTCTGCCATTTTGTTTGTGGCAATCTTCAAACTATGCCTTAGAAAGTTTAAGAAGAAACGAGCATAGATGTAAATGATGAACAAGACCATTGTAAAATAATCACAGATTCATATGAACATTAAAAAGTTTTAAACCTAAGAAAGTAATGTAACCATGAAACTAGAAGAACAAGTTGTTTTTGCTGCAAAAGCCAACAACTATAGTGAGATAATCAATAAAGGCATTCTAATTAAGCATGGTGGTTCTACAGGATTTTCAAACAGCAGGTGGGTTCTATAGATTGGCTTCAAACTTTCCTGAAGCTGCGTTTGGGCTTCTCAAACTCAAAAGGTGTCTACACTGAGGAGTTTTCAAAGTTTGCAGCAGGAAGTTTACTGACACTCTCTTGGGTTTAGCATATTTCAGCCTCAACTATCTGAGTGTTATTGGCAAGTTTGTTCTGCGTTTTTCACCCCACCGTTTTCTTTGGTTTAGGAGCTGGTTTCCAGAAGCAGCCGGAGGCTGGCCAGTTCTCTAACCATATTGAGTTTTAATTTGGATCCAGTCTATCATAATAGGACATGTACAGACGCTTCTGCGATCTCTTGTTGGCTCCTCTTTGCATCATTTTGTGTCTCAGGAAGCTGTATTTCAACATCTGAGATCCCTTCAGGTTCTATGTATTGTGTCTCTACTAGTACATTACTTGCTTCTACCAGCGGCATTGGTGGCAGAGTTTGCAAAAGATGGAAGATCTGATACAGCTATACAACAAGGTCGGTTTCTTCTACATTTGCAGTAACCAGCAGCTCTTTTCCACTCACAAGTCAATACACCAAAAACGAAAGAAAGACAATTCATGTAACTGTATTAGCTGTTCTCCTTCGCACGAATTTTCCATTCTGATCCAAGCTCCACAATTTAGACTATGTAGTACTAGTACAAAACTGTTTGGAAAGGGTTACCTCATTTCCTTTGGAACCACCATTAGAGTGAGTTAGAGGGTTTCTTTCCAAGTAGTACATTTTTTAAAACCACTTTCCCATGATGTATGGTACTAAAACACACACATGCATTGTCCAACCAGTAAACACAAGCTTATATAGTACGCTAAGATAGCTTCACATCATATATTTTATCTTGAATAATATGAATATGGAGACTAGTTAGCCCAGGACATTTGACATTCGGTTCGATGTCATCTCGGCTTTTTCAGTTTTCGGTTTTTATTCTAGAGATTTATGATACTCTTAAGAAACGGTCTATTTTAGCTCTGATCGATTCAGTTCTTTTAGAAAATCAAAGAACCAAATAAGTTTACCAAAGATAAAAGTATCCAAAAGAATGAAAAAAAAAATTCAATACAACCGAAGTTCAACTCAAAATACAACCAGAATCATTAAAATCAAAATACAACCAAACATAAGTCTCACAATCTGATTAACAAACAGTAATCTGATTGTAAAAAAACAGAAGTAAACAAACATAACCTAACTTGGGTAATCGTATGCAAGTAATATATATAAAATAATTATATAGCATATAATTATTACTTACAAATAATAATTTACATTTTTTATTATCTATATTATTAAAACTGAAGTACATTTTGGTACTATTTGGAATATGGATAAAAGTATAAATGAGAATTGTTTGGAAATATGAATATCAATATTTTCCCATCATATCTTTTATCTTGAATAATATCAATATGGAGACTAGTAGCCCACGACATTCGAAATTCGCTTCGGTGTCATCTCGGTTTTTTCAGTTTTCGGTTTTTATTCTAGAGATTTACGATACTCTTAAGAACCGGTCTATTTTGGCTTGGATTGATTAAGTTATTTAAGAAAATCAAAGAATCGAATAAATTGACCAAACAAAGAAGTATTCAAGAACCAAAAAAATTCAATAAAACCGAAATTCAAATCAAAATAAAACCAAACATAAGTCTCACAATCTGATAACATAGATAACCTAACATAAACTGGATAAATCTATGTGTAACATCCTGAGTTGTGATAGGCTAATAATAAATATCATATTAGGCCTATTATTATTTACAAATAATACATTGTTCTATGAGAAAATGGGCATTTAAATACTGAACTTACTCAAATTTGCCAAAAAATATACCAACTCTTCATTAATCTAAAAAATATCAAACTTACCTTGACTAAGCCAATTTAGGTATGACTTTAATCAATATTAATCAGCGTTAAACTGCCGTTTAATGTTAACGACTACAGAAACACAGTCGTTTTAAAATTATAATTTTTTTCAGACCTCTCCTCAAATTGATTCCATCTCTTTTTTTCAAACGTGAAAGAATTCGAATAAGTTTGAAATCCTCTTTTCCCAAGAAACCACAAGCCATAGAAAAATCAAAACAAGGCACCAAACGCCAGAAGACAACACGAATTGTTTGTACTCCTCCATGTTCCAGGTGTAAGTAATCAAAGGAGTGTTGGTACTGAGACATTGTGTCATCGAACAAGACGCAACAATGAACAAAACGTCATCAAAGAAATCCACTTTGAAATTTGGAATGAAGATCCCACGAAGATACATGCTTTCAAAATACTGAATCCGTTTGACATGCACTCCCATAAATCCTTCTTGTGTTCATGATGATGAGCTTGGAGCCAAATAGACAAGAGCTTCTCTGGAATAGTTGTACATAAGACATTGTATATATGACAGAAACAATGTTGTACTTAACCTGAACCGCTTTCTTCTACAAGATGTGCCAAAGGACTTGAAGATGAAATCTTGTTTTGGATTCCACTGTTTCGAATGCTCCTGATGAGAATCTCTGAAAAGATCAGAAACGCATTAGCAGATACTTGATTTGTGTCAAGCTTTTATTAAGACAACCCAAATATCTGAACATGCAGTTCTCCATTGTACATTGGCTCTTCACTATAGATATTGATGAAAGCCATCCCAGAAACAGAACCATATTAGGACACCACCAGCTCAAGAACAACATTAAGACAAGTATAATATGAGACTGTCATTGATGTTTGTGCTGTGAAATCAAAACAGACTGTTTCCTGCAATTGTTGCTTCAGATAAAGGGTCTCCACGTGATAAGCTCATCGGAATTTAACCTCTTCTAACTCTTGTATTAATCTTTTCTATCTTTGTGTTATTGTGTTGGATTTATTATCACTTGTAAAACGACTGCGATTGGGTTTAGGGTTCTTAGATTTTCGATTTGGGAATTTTCTTAGAAAATCTAACTTTTAAACGACTGTGATTCTATTGTCGTTAACATTAAATGGCCGCTTAATCTATTCTATTAAAACAGCAGTGTGACCAATTGATATTAGTTGTGTCCAATTATTATAGTTTATGTTTCAAAATTAACTGCCAGTATATAACGAGACTTGACTTGACATTTTACAACCACCCCTTCTTTTACGTCCTATAATTTCGGATGCATTATTCTAATTGCTAGAAAAGATCACGTATACATTAATTATATATCTATTCAAAGAAAAACATATTAGACTACAATCATTGTTAGTAAGCAATTCCTCTAATATATGCTTTGATTTCGCCTGATAAGTGATACCTTTCTATATATATATTATCAAAAACAATTAATAACATCTAAATTCATAGTATCAATAATTATGTTTACAAATAAATAAATAGTTATTTGTGGAATAATCAAACTGCATCAAAATTTCCTATAGCATCTAAATATATAACGTAACTATCTTTGATATCAATACTATTAATTTTAGATCATGACCAGTTGATACATGTTGTCTCCAACAAAAAACTTTAAAATAAAATTTTATAACTGTAAGTAAAAATTAACTTCCTTTAAGATGTATGCATATTTTGTAATGTTACCTATTTATTCCAAAATAATAGGAACCCACTACTTTCAATATATATAAAAAAAGTCAATTACTCTTAGTTACAAAACGTAAGCGAAGTCCAATATGTCGTTTGGAAACAATAATTTTGATACTATACTTTCATTAATATTATTTTCACTACAAAAAATAGTGGAAATGAACTATATATATTGTAAGTAGTTTAACTAATATTTTTTTTATCATAATCTGGACGTTGAACCGGACTATTTCTTGGTCATTAGGTTATGACGGGTATAACTTTTGTTTTATTTATTTTTTTAGAAACTTCATTTTTAAATTTTTGTTTTAATTTTTTTTTAGAAATTTAATTTTTATATTTAGATTTTAAACACAAGTATAGCTACAAAAAAAAAATATTAAAAGTAAAAAAATTTTAAAAAATAAAACAAAAAATATATCCACTCTTTCAGATGACGGGTCATAATCTAAATTGCCATTAGACCTACTTCTAAAAAATTGATTATTTCATAAATGCGTTTTATTATCTACCAACTCTAACTACAATTAATTTTGTATAACATAAAAACAATTACCTTTCTTTTTGTAGGGGTGACTCAATTATTGATTTACGTTTTTATACCAGAAATTCAATTGCAATCTTCAAATCTTCATCGAATCACATCGTCTATATATTTTCTTCTATGAAAAAGGGTTATACAATTGATCAACTGTGAAAAAAGTTCTCTTAATTACAATTTTAAGATCATCAATTAACCTAATAAATAGTTGCAGAACAATGATCAGGGAGAACATTTTGACATATTCAATAATAGTTTGCAAAAATTATATTAAATTTAATTAATATCAAATATATATACATATATATATAAATTAAACTTTTTGAATTACTAAAAAAATAAAAACAATAATATATCCGTCCTTTCAACTCCAATAGTTACGAGCTTTATGACTACAACACAAGTGTATAGTTATATATAACATCACAAATTCAATATAATTATCAAAATTTCTTACTAATTATTTAATATATATTTTACCGAAATATAATTACAGAAAATATAATTACAAAAATATAAATATAAAAATTAATTTTAAAAAATATAAAACAAAATATATACCCGCCCTCCGGAGGGCGGGTCATAATCTAGTCTACTATATTAAAATAGAGTCATTCTTTTTATCTACTGATACAAGTTGTCATTTAAATTTGGACCCTTTCTAGAATGTTACAAATAATATAAGTCATATAATTGATTGAACCGTATTACTTAAATTAAACCAACACAATTAATGTAAAGAGACAACCTTAATGTAAACTAACTTCAAAATACGGCAGGTATCTATGTGTATACCAAAAACACATATTTTCTCCTACAAATATGGAATGTTCTAAAAGAATATATATATCATCAAAATATAGAATATGAAAATCTACTAATCTTATATATTAAAACAGAAGTCATGACTTCACTTCATGTATGATTTCTTTTTAAATGAACTATTACTAAAAAGTCATGTTACATTAACTCTCTAATAATCTTATCATTTTTATATCTTATGAAACATTTATATCTATAATAACAAATATACGCTTAACAATTTGGTTTGGGTAAATTATTCCACACCTTCCAATTTAGTCACGCAAAATATGTCAATAGATATAAGTTTAGGAATCTTCTATTATTTATAAGAAAATATGTCAATAATAGTTAAAGGCATCCACAATATATTAACAAAAATCACAGATTCGTAATATGGAATATTTATATACCCTAACAAAATTTACACGCTATATATAATAAATAATTTTTTTCGATGTAAATTTTTAAAATTATATTGTTGTAATTTTTTTTTTATAATATTAATTTATGAAGCTATAAGTTTAGTTTTTAGCAAAAATTTCTTCGAAGTTTATATTATCTTTGCAAATTAATGTATACTAATATTTAATCAAATTCTATTTATATTACTTTATTTAAAAATTAAATACTAATCTAACAAACAATAAAATATAGAAGAAGAAACAAACATATGTTTGAAAACATGTATAATATAGAAATTTGAAACAACCTATTTGATTAAAACATATATTATATAATATTATTATGTTTGAAAAACATTTACTATACACATCGTAAATATATGATTACTATAATATATAATTAACTATAAATGAAAATAAACACTCGCGCAGTTGCGCGGGTCAAAATCTAGTCTATTATATTAAAACAGAAGTCATGACTTGACTTTATGTGTGATTTTTTTAAAAATGGACTATTACTAGAAAGCCATATTATATTAACTCTCTAATAATATTATCAATTATATCTTATGAAAAATCATATCTATAATAACAAATATACATTTAACAATTTGGTTTTGGTAAATTACCCCCACACCTTCCTACTTAATCACGCAAAATATGTCAATAGATATAAGTTTAGGAATCTTCTATTATTTATAAGGAAAAATGTCAATAATAATTAAATGCATCCACAATATATTAACAAAAATCACAGATTCGTAATATGGAATATTTATATACCCTAACAAAATTTGCACTCTATATATACTAGATAAATTTATTTCGATGTAAATTTTTAAAATTATATTATTTTAAAAAGGAAATTGTTTAAAAAATTATTTTTAATAATTTTTTTATAATATTAATTTATGAAGTTATAAGTTTAGTTTTTTAGCAAAAATTTCTTCGAAGTTTATATTATCTTTACAAATTAAAGTATACTAATATTTAATCAAGCTCTATTTATATTACTTTATCTAAAAATGAAATACTAATCTAACAAACAATAAAATATAGAAGAAGAAACAAATACATGTTTGAAAAACATGTATAATATAGAAAATTTGAAACAATCTATTTGATTAAAACACATATTATATAATATTATTATGTTTGAAAAACATTTACTATATATATAGTAAATATGTGATTACTATAATATAAATCAATTTACAAGTGAAAAAAATATTTATATAACTAACTATAAACGAAAACAAACACCCGCGCGGTTGCGCGGGTCAAAATCTAGTTATACTTAAATTAAACCAATGGTTATTTATGGAATATAGTCTTAGGCTTACTTTTATTTTTTGAACAAATTATATAGTTTGGTTTTTTGGCTTAGTATTAAGAAAAAACTCCAAAAACATTGAATAAACTTTTCACCTTAAAAGATCAAAAAATCAATTATTATTTTCAGACCCAAAAGGTATTTAATATTTTTAACAAAACAAAATTATCTATTATTAATCATTTATTTAAATCATGTACTTTAAAACATGTTAATATATATATTTTTATTTTAAATAACAATCACTTTGTTTTGATATTTCAATGGTAACTTTTAAATAATTTATTGTTTTATTTTTCTTAAATAATTTACTGATTAAAAAAATGTAAAGCAAAACCAAAAACCAAATCTAAAAACTAAAATCCAAAACCAAAAGCTGAAAACATATGTTATATTTTTTTGCTTTGTTTGTTTACAAAATAAACTATTTCAATTTTTAAAAAAAAAAATTTGTTATCATCTTTTCAGTTTTAAATTAGATGTTCGATTATTTGAGATTTGTTTGTTGGTAATATTAGTTCAAACGAACTCAGCGAGTTTAAAAATTAAAAACCCAAACCAAAAACTGAAAATGAAAAGTAGAAACTTAAAAACCAAAACCAAAAATTTAAAACAAAATCAAAAATAAAAACTGAAACTAAAAACTAATGAAAAACAATCATCACCACAAATTTTGGTGAACTGATTTTATATCAAAATATTCTTTAAATTAAGACAAAACCCAATTATATAAATTTTTAATCATAAAATAATTTTCGCGCTTTCAAGCGCGGGTCAAAATCTAGTACGTTGACTAAACTCATACCTAAATTGGCTTAGTCAATGTAAGTTTGTTATTTTTATAGATTAATGAAGGGTTGGTATATTTTTTGGCAAATTTGAGTAAGTTCAGTATTTAAATGCCCATTTTCTCATTGTTCTATTATTAAAATATTATGATTCTAGTTGTTTAAACAGTAATCTGATAATCCTTACAAGGCTTTACATTTACACACCGCGTAGACTTCCATCTAGAACGCTTTCCAAAACACAGTCTATATTAGCCGTAATGTACTTGTCTTATTGGCCTTCAGTTTTGCATTGTCTTTATTTCATAAGCAGCAATTTTGGTTTCTGCCATAAAGTGATAATGCCCAACTCTCCTTTTTTTCCAAACAAACGACGTAACAAATTTCATGCCAACCTCTTGTTTCTTTGTACTACCCCTAATAAATAATAAAGTAGCATGTAGATATATCATTAATGGCTGTTGTTACCATTTATGAGTAATGGCTTGTTTATGCAACAAGAATTATTATGTTTATTATGTTTAAAATGGGAGTATGACTGTATGAACATTTGAGCTTTAGGTTTTAGTCTTACAGTAATGTTTCTACTCTTTAGCCATTGCTCTTGTGCTCTTTTTCTGTTATCTCTTGACTAATATGTGTATATAATAAATAAGTTTAACGTTTTCAAAAAAGGTTTGCATCGAGTAGATGAGATGGATGAACACAAGTTTTAGAGATTTTATCACTGTGATTTGAACATTATCAGACAAATAATTTCGCAAACTTGTTTAGCTTCTCAAATTTCGTTTAAAATCTCCAACTATAGCATGCGACGTTGAACTGCAACAACCATTCCAAGTCTTAAATAACAGAAACAAATGTGATCACCAGTGACCTCGTCCAACATTTCATGACCTATATAGCCACACAACTATATTTCAATATCGAAGGACTAGGACCGTGTGTAGTTACAGTTTATTTAGATTCACATCAGCCAATGTTAGTTGAATTATGGAGCTCATTATATTCTTAGCTGAAAGACTTACTATTTTTTATAGCTAGTCATGATAAATAACCATTTGACTTTTAAAATTCAAGTCACGTATAGTATAATTAATATATTCGTTTTGACGACGATGATTCAATTTGACAGGAAAAATATAATAGTTTTATCACATAGCTGGTGAGCCATGATATCGTAATCATCGTATGAACTTTGGACTAAAATGTGTAACTTGGTTATTGGCAAGTCTGTTCCCCAACGTTTTGTTTAGTTGAGGAGCTGGTTTCCAGAAGCAACCGGAGGCTGACCAGTTCTCTAACCATATTGAGTTTGAATTTGGATCCAATCTATCATATGGGGCATATACAGACGTTTGTGCGATCTCTTGCTGGCTCCTCTTTGCATCATATAATGCATTGTCTTGGACATGTGCATTATATATTTCGTGTCTCAGGAAGCTGTATTTCATCATCTGAGATATCTTCAGGTTCTATGTATTGTGTCTCAACTAGTACATTACTGCTTCTATCAGTGGCATTGGTGGCAGAGTTTGCAAAGATGGAAGATCTGATACAACTATACAACAAGGTCAGTTTCTTCTACATTTGCAGTAACCATAACCTCTTTTCCACTCACAAGTCTCTGCGTGATAACAGCCAATAAACCAAAAAAGAAAGAAAGACAAATCATGTAACTGTATTAGCTGTTCTCATTCGCACAAATTTTCCATTCTGATCCAAGCTCCAAATATAGACTAGTACCATCACCACATGTAGTACTAGTACAAAACTGTTTGGAAAGGGTTACCTCATTTCCTTTGGAACCACCATTAGAGTGAGTTAGAGGGTTTCTTTCCAAGTAGTACATTTTTTGAACCACTTTGCCGACTTTCCCATGATGTATGGTACTAGAACACACACATGCATTGTCCAGCCAGTAAACACAAGTTTATATAGTACGCTAAGATAGCTCACATCATATCTTTTATCTTGAATAATATGAATATGGAGACTAGTAGCCCAGGACATTCAACTTTCGGTTTGGTGTCATCTCGTTTTTATTCTAGAGATTTATGATATGATACATTTGAGAACTGGCTTATTTTGGATCAGATCGATACAGTTCTTTAAGAAAACCAAAGAACCTAATAAGTTTACCAAACAAATAAGTATCCAAAAGAACCAAAAAAAATCCAATAAAACTTAAATTCAAATTAAAATACAACCAGAATCATTAAAATCAAAATACAACCAAACATAAGTCCCACAATCTGATAAAAAAATAGAAGTAAACAAACATAACCTAACCTAGATTGGGTAATCTTATGCAAGTAATATATATAAAATAATCATATAAGGCTTATTATTATTTCCAAATATAATTTTATTATATTATTATATATTATATCTATATTATTAAAACTGAAGTACATTTTGGTATTGTTTGGAAACAAAGATTGTAGGATAAGTGAGATATGTTTGGAAACATAGATAGTAAAGATATGTACTTCCTTTTATTTAGATATTTAGCCATTGTATTTATAATAAATTAAATAATTTCCTTTTCTATTTTTTTTATTTATAAATTCTACCATTGCATTTAAATTCAATTTAAATGAATTAATTACAATATGCTTTCTTTCTTTGTCGTGAAATAAAAACACAAACTGAAATCTATAGTATATATTATATAAGATAATTTTTAAATATAGTATTACCTTATTTAATATAGTCAAATATAAAATTTTGAGAGTTTAATTTTTAAGAAAAAAATATCATAAAATTAATGATAATTCATAGAAAACTAATGCAAAAAAATTAATTTTTAGTATGATGTTTTATTTTAAAATAATTTAACAAAAATAACATATTAATATATAAATAGTACAATTACATCAAATTGCATCAAGTTATAAATTTTCTAATATACTATTATACAAATAAAAATTATTATTAAACATTTATATTATAAAATAATATATTCTACTCTATATGTAAATTACAAAAAATAAAAATATATATAATTTTTTTTTTATAAAATCAACAGTTTATGAGCTTACGGTGAACACAAATAAAATCAAACACCCGCACGAGCGTGCGGGTCAAGTTCTAGTATTATATTAAAACAGAAGTACAAAATATACTTTCCTAAATTTGAGTGTGTTTCTTACAACTTTCATTTTCTTTTCTAAGAAATTCATTTATTATTGTATCTTAATAATTAGACATCATTTATTACAAAAGTGAAAAACAGAAATTACATATTTAAAGTGTTTTTATTACATTTTTTGGTCAAAGTGTTTTATTACATTTATTTTCCCACTCCTTCTAATTATTTCATTAATTATTTTTACCGTAATAATTCGACAACATTTATTTACATGTTAACTATAGTAATTTCGAAGGTTTAAATGAAATTTCTCCATTTCTAACAAGATTTCAAAACGATTAGCAAAGAATTTTTTACTTGTTTATAGAATTAGTTAGGCATGAGCATTCGAGTATCATTCTAGTTATATGTTGTTTCTTTTTATATCGATTTTTTGAGTTTTGAAATTATTTGAGTTTTGAAATTAGACCCTCTCGAGTATTGTAATTTTTTTGGTGTGTTTCGAGTCGAATCCTATCAAATTCGTATGTATTTAGTTCCGATGTATATGAATTTAAAAATATCCAAATAACTAATGAGTTCAGATATTTGTACTAAAAATAACTATATTATTCTATTTAATCTGGATCCTTTGAACATAATAATTATAGAGTAACACATTTAAAATATATAACATTAATTATGAAAATTAAATACAATATCAGTTTATGAAAATATAGAATCAATATCCATGTGGACGCTAAATATATGATTCTAGACGGTTAAACAGTAATCCGATAATCCTTACAACGCTTAAACAACCATCTAAAACGCTTTCTAAAACACAGTCTATATAGCCATAATGTTTTTTTTCTTATTGGCCTTCAGTTTTGCATTGTCTTTATTTCATGAGCAGATTTTTGGTTTCTACCGCCTAAAGTGATGACAAATGCGCCAATTCTCTCTCTTTTTTTTTTTGGTAAACAAATGTCCTAACAAATTTCATGCCAACCTCTTATTTCCTCGTACTATCCCTAGTGCCGGTCCATAAATTTTAGGGGTTTATAACGATTTCTATGTAAAAAAATTCGAAAGCCTATAAAAAATTTTTGCAGCCTATATTTATGTAATTTTCTTCAAAATTTTTGGGGACCTAAGACGAATGTTTCACTAAGCATGCCTCAGGGTCGGCTCTGACTACCCCTAATAAATTAGCATGTAGAATTATCATTAATGGTTGTTTACATTAATGATAATGGCTTGTTTATGTAACAACAATTGTTAAGTTTATTATGTTTAAAATGGGAGCATGAACATTTGAACTTCAGGTTTCAGTCTTACAGTATTGTTTCTACTCTTTAGCCTTTGTTCTTGTACTCTTTTTTTCTGTTATCTTTTGACTAATGTGAATATAATAAATAAGTTTCACGTTTTCAAAAAAAGGTTTGCATCAAGTACATGAGATAGATGAACACAAGTTTCAGACATTTTTATCAATGTGATTTGAACATTGTCAGAGCCATAATTTCTTAAACTTGTTTAGCTTTTCCAAGTCTTAAATAATAGAAATAAAATGTGATCACCAGTGACCTCGTCCAACATTTCATGACCTAACACTACTATAATTCAATATCGAAGGACTAGGACCGTGTGTAGTTACAGTTTATCTTAGATTCACATCAGCCAATGTTAGTTGAATTATGGTTTTCATAATATTCTTATCTGAAAGACTTGCTAATTTTTAATAGCTAGTCATGATAAATAACCATTTGACTTTTAAAAGTCAAGTCACGTATAGTCTAACTAATATATTCGTTTTGACCAGGATGATTCAATTTGACAGAAAAAAATATAATAGTTCTATCGAATAGCTGGTGACTGGTGAGCCGTCGTTATCATCGTATGGACTTTGGACTAAAATGTGTATCTTGGTTATTTCAGGGAAAATTTGGGGAAATTGCTACAACTCTCTATTTGTATTTTCAGTGTGTTTTCATTTTTCATTAAAAATGTTTTAATAATTTATAGCTGGGACGTTAATTGATGATTTTTCAAAGAGCCACTTTCCTAGCAACGAAGATGGTTAGACTGAATTGACTCCTTAACTAATAGATGGGTATATAACTTTATACAAATATAGATGGATTTATAACTTCGTTGTCGAAACAAGGTCGATAATTGTAGATTGGAATAATGTCGAAGACCGGATTCATCATTATCAAAGTAGAAAATTGGAAGAATATATATTTTTATCAATAAAAATTGGAAGAATATTAAAGATTAATGTTAGAGTAAGAAAATATGAGAAAATGTGTCCATGTCGTGTTGAATCTAGCTAAAATATGATCAACAAGGCACATAAGAATTTAGTCTAAGATCAAAAAGTAAAACTCGGTTTTAATGAGATGACATGCTTTTGGAATATCTTTAGTCTGATTTGGAGTCGATTTTAACTGCGACCACATATTTTTGATTAATTATATCAATTATCCAGAGCGATCCGGGTCTGTCAATTAAATTTGATCTGGATCTTTCATATTGATTATGCTTTCATTTTTGTTGTTGATCTATATGTTAATTTACAGTTGATTTCATTTTGCTTCATATCTCAGCATTACATTAAAAGTTTCATTAATCCTATCCTAATTTACAACACGACAGAGCAAGTGCAACTAAGTACAGCTATTACCATCATATCCATCACATGCGGTCAGTCAGTCAGTCAAATTGCCTTTTCTCTGTCATTACAATCCATTGTATTTAGGCAATGTCTTTAAATTTCGATTAGATCTGGTATCCATTTCAATTTGACCCAAAAATTCAAATATATGTATTTTGTACGAATTTAAACTAAAATTTAATATCTGTCAAATAACTCACAAATGTTCATATATGCATTATGTAAGATTATATTTATTATATAATTTTATAAGTTTTATAATATTTTTATTCACTAAATTACTTCTTTAATTATTATTTTTTAAAGTATTAGTTTTAAAAGATTTTGTAGTGAAATTTTTTATTTTATAGTAATTTTTTTAATATTTATATTTTTATGAATTGAATCAAATATTTTGTAAAAACATTGATTTTTAGATATCTGAAATACTGAATAACCGAAAGATTATGTATCAATTCGAATAAAAAAGTCAATTATCTATGTGAAACATAATGAATCACGGATATTTTTAAAATTCGAGATATTCACTTCGTGCTAACCCCTATTGTATTTGTATCTTCATATATTTTTAATCTTTGTTTTGGTATATCCTTGGAAAGGTAACCGAAAATACATGCACATATAATATCCATCAAGTCTCTCCACAGACTCCGCTCATGTGATCCAAGTCCAACGGAAGTTCGAAAAAAAATACTTGTTTTGTAGAATTTTACATCAAAAAACTTTTAGAGTTCTTAAATTTATTTTACATTTTATAGCTTTAAGCCTTTTAATCAATTACTACTACTCCAACTATATCATTATGTATCTTACATTATTTTATAAATCTATATATCTGTTTCTTATCTTCTCTAACAAGACTGTCTACTTATTCATATATATACTTTTACTTAAACCATGATTTATTTATCTAATTCAGTTTATACTTCCATACTTCAAAGTAATGGACCAACCAAAACGAGATTCCTTCTTTATTTAGATTAACAATATTAAATTGTTATGTGAATAAATAAGGATAGAAGGAAAGAAAGATTAATCCAATTGACGTAAAAAAAAGAAATGAAAATTTCTGAGTAGTTCACTTAGCAATTCTGAGAAATTTAAGTGTGAAAATGAAATGAATTCTTCTATTTTTAAATGGAGCCCAGCTACGCCCGTTGCCTATTTATTCAGAGTCGAATCCAGAATCCATAATCCATATCATCAAATATCTACTTGAACCAAAGAGAAAACAAAAAAAACTATATAGTATATTGGTCCAAACAGAAAAAAAAAAAATTAACCAAATATTTTAACCAAACCACTCACCATCTCTCTTTTGTTCCTTCTCTAAGCAATCTCCAATGGCCTCACTTCATCTCTCTTCTCGTTTTCTGGCCACAAACACTAAAAAACACAGCTCCATCTCCATCTCTCATAACTACTCTCCAACTCCATTCACCAGATTATTCTCCCGCAAGGTTTTTTTTCTTTCTTTCTTTTCTTGTCTTTTTTTTTTTCAAGAACGTAATATTACATTAACCTTTTTTTAAGGCTGTCATAAATTCACATTAACTGAGAAACCTTTTTGGATGGTTGCAGAAGTTTATGTCGTGTTCGATGTCTATGAATGGATGCGAAGGAGATTTCAAGACCCCACTTGGTACAGTTGAGACGAGGACTATGTCCACTGTTTTGTCTCCGACAGCAGCCACTGAGAAGCTAATCTCCGCCGTTGCCGAGCTCAAATCTCAACCTCCGCCGTTTTCCTCCGGCGTTGTCCGGTTACAGGTACATAGACTATCCTCTCTCTTTTAAAAAATAGAGATAACCAGATTTCACGTTAGTGAAAGAATCAGATCACGACACGTGGTTCATTTGGATTGGTTAGGGATGATATCGCTCTCTGATTCGTTTCCTTGCCGTATCGTAAAGCCTAATCATTTAAGTTTTGCTTCTTTTAGCAAGATCCGAATCATTTCAGTGGGGTTACGCAAACCATTTTGTTAATGAAAATATATAAAAGAGAGATGATATAACTATTTACTACTCCTTCTATTTCTAGATTTTTTTTCCACATATATTAAATTTTGATTACACATACATCATTTTCTATGATAAAATCTTTTTTGGTTCACCAGCTGTATTCCTGTAGTGCAGTGCTTTTAGAATTTTAGTTGTTTAATCATACACAAAAAGTTCTGGCTAAAAATGACCAAGACAGAAGAAGAAGAAGATATGGCTATTCTAATATACTGTTATTATTTAGTTTATCGAGTCTTACCAGAATCTAATCTAATAACCGAATTATTCATTAACGTGATGGACGTCAAAAAGAATAATCTCCACTTGAGTCAATAATTTAACTTTGACCAAGTTCAGAGTTGACTTAACCAGTCAACTGTACATTTTCCCATGATTTGGGTTTGTGGGTCCCAAAACGAACCGAACATTTTCCCGCGCAATTTCTGCAAAAAACCATAAATTTAATTTCGGTTTGGTTTGGTTTTGATTAGGTACCGATTGACCAGCAAATCGGAGCAATCGATTGGCTTCAAGCTCAGAACGAGATCCAACCTCGCTGCTTCTTCTCCCGCCGGAGCGACGTCGGACGTCCCGATCTTCTCCTCGACTTAGCGAACGAGAATGAAGACGTAAACGGCGGCTCGTCAGATCGTGATCTGGTTAGCGTCGCCGGTATCGGTTCAGCAGTGTTCTTCCGTGACCTTGACCCCTTCTCTCACGATGACTGGAGATCAATTCGAAGGTAATGAGATTCATCGAGTTCTCGACACGTGTCGCTTCTCAGTACTTATATATATATATATCTGATTGTTGAGTGGTTAAAACAATTTTTAAAGGTTTCTCTCGTCCACGTCACCTCTGATTCGTGCCTATGGAGGCATGAGGTTTGATCCTAACGGCAAGATCTCTGTGGAGTGGGAACCCTTTGGTGCATTTTACTTTGCTGTACCTCAGGTACATTAAAGTTTTTGAATAAAGCACGTGACTTGTTTGAGTATTAGAGTGTTATGGAGCACGTGACTTGTTTTGACTAATTGGATTACTTCACACGCATGCACAGGTTGAGTTTAATGAGTTTGGTGGAAGTTCAATGTTGGCTGCAACTATTGCTTGGGATGATGAATTGTCCTGGACGCTGGAGGATGCTATTGAAGCACTTCAAGAGACTATGCTTCAGGTTTTTTAACATTCCTTTTTCTTTTAAGTTTTTTTTTTGAATGGGGTGCTCTTAATGCTAACGAGAGCTTTGTTTGTGTTAGGTTTCTTCTGTTGTGGTGAGGTTACGGAGAGAGTCTCTTGGAGTATCTGTTCTTAGTAAGAATCATGTTCCTACAAAAGGGGCGTATTACCCTGCTGTAGAGAAGGCTTTGGAGATTATAAAGCAGAAGAGTTCTTCTCTTAGCAAGGTAGTTTAGTGAGTTAGTGTCTGTGTCTCACATAGTTATGGTTCCAATTTGACTGATTGTTTTCTGTTTGTGAAACCAGGTCGTGCTTGCTCGCAACAGCAGAGTTATAACAGATACCGATATTGATCCCATTGCTTGGCTTGCACAGTTACAGGTGTGTTTTGTCTCTGGAATATAAAGCAATGTTTAGAATTGAATCTAACTAAAGTTATTGTGTGACAGAGTGAAGGGCATGATGCGTATCAGTTCTGTCTTCAACCACCAGGCGCACCAGCTTTTATTGGAAACACGGTATGTTATAAGTAGTCATTTGGTATATGTTAGTTGATTTCACATATATGGACGAAACAAGCCTGACATATCCGTGTGGCATGAATCTTTGTGATACAGCCTGAGAGACTTTTCCAAAGGAACCAGTTAGGTGTCTGCAGTGAAGCTTTGGCTGCAACTAGGCCTCGAGCTGCTTCAACGGCTCGTGATATGGAGATAGAGCGTGACTTATTAACCAGGTCACTATTATTACTTCACTGTTTTAAACCATCATAGAATCCATTTCTCTAATCTCATCCCTTGAAGTTTCCGGATATGCATACTGACGCGATTTGTTAAACTGCTGCAGCCCCAAAGACGACCTTGAGTTCTCTATCGTACGAGAGAACATAAGAGAGAAGTTAAACGTAAGTTCAGTCATCTTGTTCTGCAGCTTTCACTCTTATCTGTTACAATATCAATCTTTAAATCTCTTCTTGTACTCGTTTCATTTATTTATTTTTATTATCCTTTCTTCTGCTGTGCAGTCTATATGTGACAAGGTAGTTGTTAAGCCCCAAAAAACTGTGAGGAAGCTTGCAAGAGTGCAGCACCTGTATTCTCAACTAGCCGGGAGGCTTAGGAGAGAAGATGATGAGGTGAGAACATTATTCAAATAATTTTGTATCACATGATCATCTAAATCACTTGAAGTTAAGAGGGTTGTGAATGTTATCTTCAGACTTTTACTTTTCCTCACATGAGACGTGACCCTTTTGTCATATGTTTTATTATACAGTTTGACATATTGGCTGCTCTGCATCCAACTCCAGCTGTTTGTGGGCTTCCAGCAGAAGAAGCCAGGCTTCTGATTAAGGAAATAGGTAAAATATCTGCCTGTTCAATTCTTGCTTCTGATATCTTTATGTTTTGTTTCTTCCAAGTTTGCTTATTAAATCATTTTCCGTCTCACAGAATCATTTGATAGAGGAATGTACGCTGGACCTATTGGTTTCTTTGGTGGTGCTGAGAGTGAGTTTGCAGTTGGGATCAGATCAGCTCTAGTAGAGAAGGTGAAGATCTCTTATTTGCTCGTAAAGAAAAAAATTCCTAAGTTTAATAAAACTATAGACTGAATCGTTTCTTTTGAGTGATTACAGGGTCTTGGGGCATTGATCTATGCGGGGACAGGGATTGTAGCAGGAAGCAACCCAACCTCAGAGTGGAATGAGCTTGATCTAAAGATATCTCAGGTGCGAGTTGTTTACAAAAATGTAAACTTAACATTGCGCTTCATTTGTTTTCAAAACTCTAGTTTGACTCATATGTGTGGTTGTTTTTGCAGTTCACCAAGTCAATTGAGTATGAAGCAACAACAACAACAACTCTGCAGGCAATTAATTGAAGAAGAGTAACAACATTTGTTTTTTTGTATTATATGGGCATGGGGATTGGGGTGGGTCACAATAGAGAATCAGTGTGTATTTTGTCTACGATGTAAATAAAAAGAATAATTGATGGAAGTTCATAGTTTTTTTTGTTCTGATTATTAATGGATCGAGGCTTTCTTGGTTGTAACTAGGCCACGCATAATCTGAATGTTAATAGGCTAAGCCTTTTATTACTGTTAATGGGATTCTGTAGTAGAAGCAGATGTTTTCATTTATCTAACCGCTAATAATAGCTTCTATGAAAAGTGAAAACCAAATCGAACTTTACTTTCATATACCCAAAAGGCCTCTAAACTTAAAATTAAACCAAAGTTAAAGTTATGATTGGTGATTATATTTTTATTAGTACTGATATATTTTTGAAGTTTAGCTGTTGATGTAATCAATTCATAGGATTTTAGTTTATAAAAGATAGATAACTCTTTTTTTTTTTACAATAATAATACTGCTTTTAAGAAGTATTCTAAAAACAAGTGAAATGCATGTATATATAAAATAGATTAAATTAATTTGTATTTTAGTAGGACCACTATATATACAAAACGTATAATAAATATCAGATTTTTATGTTATCAAATAGAATCCTTTATTCTAAAAAAATTATGTCAATAAGTTGTAATATAAACTTTCTCTATTGTTTGAATATTTCGATCTCTCTATTTACTCCCTCTGTATACAAATGTATGATGTTCTAATTTTTTATCTTATATACAAAAGATAGATGTCTTATTATATATATTTTTTTTTTGGTCAAAGATGTCTTATTATATAATCAATGCACTTGTCTCTAAAACTAGAGCATAAACTCAAAAATAAAATTATGAGTGATGTAACTTTGTTTATAAAACCAAAAAGTAGTAAATTAAAGAATATATTTATTATTTTTAATATGTATGAGAAACCTAAAATATCATATATTTGTTGTATACATAGGGTCTAGAATTTTCTTCAAGGGAGTTACCTTACTAGAGTCACAAACATTGATTTTAAGACTAGCCCGTTGCTAAAACAGTGTCGAATTTACGAGAATCGGATAATCATTTTCGCAGCTAAGAAAGAAAAAAAAAACTTTAATGAAAACGGTGATGCTTTTTCATTTTCATGAAAACGATGTTTGAAACATGTGCTATACTATTTGGAAAGTATAATATTCATTCATTTCTTTTCATGCCCTATTTGACTAATGTATTAACTTCTGTTGCTTTTGTGGTGTCCACAACAAAACCGGGTCGATACATTTAACACACCGATTATGTTTGTGATTATAACCAAACCGGGATACTTAGTAACAAACACACAGAAAAGTGTGTGGCAATGACGAGAGCACGAGGGAACAAAATTCTTTATCGTATAGCGTGTGGGATACAAAATCAAGGATCATAATGGTCCCTACCCACTTCATTTCTCACATTAAATGGTAGTATTCATATCATATAATGCAATAAAAACAAGATTTTCTTGGTTTTCCTTCATACAATAAGAACCCACTGCATATATGAAAGTGCCATAACATTTAATGATCCTCGCAAGTCATAATCATTTTTCTTCACTTAAATGAAAAGACAATCTATAGCAATGACATTGATTCTACCAAATAAAAGAAAACGGGGCGGAAGTTTGGGCCTTAAATGATAGTATGGATTTCGTTAGTCGACTCCAATACCAAAACGGTAAGTGGCGTATATTTTAACATTCAAACTCTTTTCTTTTTGTAAAAACTCATTATGTTATTTGTTTCTGAGAAAGGCTAAAGAACAATCAGAAAATTAAATCTTTAAATGGGAAAACCGTAATAATCTTTGAGATAATTTTCTTTTCAGTATATTAAGAACCTTGTGTATTTAAAATAACTAAAAATTCCATCCAACAGCCTTGGTTGCCTAATCTTTCGTGTAATATTTTAATGGCTACTTTAATAAAATAACAAGAAACAAAATAAAATAAACTAATGAGAGAGTACAATACTAAAATCAGAGAACACGTATAAAAGGGAGAATAAAACGAAGGCTTGGCGATAGAGAATGGAATCAGATTTCCCCATTATCTAACGGCAAATATTCTTTCCCCCTTTATGCCTTTCACCATAATTAGGTTTATTTGTATCTAATATTCTAACTAATTTAACCAATCAATTCAAGTCTATATTTTCCTTAACTTATTCCAATTTTTCTATATATAAATTAATGAGTTTTTTATCTTTAAAAACTAAAAGAGATAAAATGAGAACATTTCTTCAAATGAAACTTAAAAAAAAACCCTGAAAACTCTTAAACGTCTATTTAAAAAAAATTATTTAAATAATTTAATAATGTTAAGTAGAATTACACAATTAAATTATATTTAAATATTACTATTATATAAAATGTTTACATTAGTTTCTATTAATAATGGACCTTTTACATACACTTTCTTCAGATTCACCTAAATTTTAGTTTGTCAAACTCACTAAAATTGGTAATTGGGCGTTTAAACACAAGTAATTTCTTTATACCTTTGTAAAACACATCAAGTTTTAATTCACAAGTTTAGTCAGAACTATTTCAAATATAATACAACAAAACTGTCCACACTAATAATAATTTATCGACTGTACAGACTAGAGTTATGTGAATCAAGCTTGGTAGTTAATCTCAAGATTTGGCAACAGAAATTAAAATTATTTCTAAAAAAGCAAGAAAAACATTACAAGAACAAATGACGTTAATTAAGAAAGAAGAACATATTCAAATAAATAAAGTATAGCCTCGAAAAAACACACTTTCTTCTCTCTCTTCCGCGATTACCGTCTGTCTCTGTGACAAACGTTCGAAACGCTATCTCTCTCTCTCACTCTCTTTCCACGATGAACACGACGCCGTTTCAATCAGATCCTCCACCATCGAGAATGCAACGCAGACTCGTCGTCGAAGTAGTCGAAGCCCGCAACCTCCTCCCTAAAGACGGCCAAGGAAGCTCAAGCGCCTACGTCGTAGTCGATTTCGACTCCCAGAAGAAACGAACCTCCACCAAGTTCCGCGACCTAAACCCTATCTGGAACGAGATGCTCGATTTCTCCGTCAACGACCCTCAGAACATGGACTACGACGAGCTCGACATCGAGGTCTACAACGACAAGCGTTTCGGCAACGGCGGCGGGCGGAAAAACCATTTCCTCGGTAGGGTTAAGATCTACGGAAGCCAGTTCTCACGACGCGGCGACGAAGGTCTCGTCTACTTCCCGTTAGAGAAGAAGAGCGTATTCAGCTGGATTCGCGGCGAGATTGGACTCAAGATTTATTATTACGACGAAATCGCCGACGAAAACATTGAAAGTTATCAGCCACAACAACAACAACCGCAAACCCAACCGCAAGAAGCTGATGAACATTTCCTTCCACCGCAGTCGCAGACGCAGACTCAACAGATGCATAATCTACCTCCGGAGAAACCGTTACCTTCTCAGAGTCATCACCACAGCTATCAAGAATCTCAACAACCACCACCACCGGTGGTTATCGTCGAGGAATCTCCGCCGCAAGAAGTACCTAGCGATAACAACCATCCTCCACGACCGCCGTCTCCGCCGCACGAGGTACATCGGTATCCGCCGGAGGTGAGGAAGATGCAGGTAGGGAGACCTCCGGGGGGAGACAGAATCAGAGTCGCCGCCCCCGCCGCGGCGGCGAAACGACCTAACAACAACAACGGAGATTACTCGCCTAGGGTTATCAACAGTAAAATCGGAGGAGGAGGCTCGGAGACGACGATGGAGAAGAAGGCTCATCACCCTTACAACCTCGTCGAGCCAATGCAGTATCTCTTCGTGAGGATCGTGAAGGCGCGTGGATTACCTCCGAACGAGAGCGCGTACGTTAAAGTACGGACTTCTAACCATTTCGTAAGGTCTAAACCGGCCGTTAACCGGCCTGGCGAATTAACGGATTCTCCGGAATGGAATCAGGTTTTTGCTCTCGGTCATAACCGAACAGATTCCGCCGCGTCAGGCGCGACTCTTGAAATCTCGGCCTGGGACGCTTCCTCGGAGAGTTTCCTCGGCGGAGTTTGTTTCGATCTCTCCGAGGTTCCGGTTCGTGACCCGCCGGATAGTCCGCTCGCTCCTCAGTGGTACCGCCTCGAAGGCTCGGCTGCTGATCAGAACTCCGGGAGAGTCTCCGGCGATATCCAGCTCTCGGTTTGGATCGGAACTCAGGTGGACGAGGCTTTCCCGGAGGCGTGGAGCTCCGACGCTCCACACGTGGCGCACACTCGTTCGAAAGTGTACCAGTCGCCGAAGCTTTGGTACTTGAGAGTGACGGTTCTGGAGGCGCAGGATCTCCACATTGCTCCGAACCTTCCGCCGTTGACGGCGCCTGAGGTAAGGGTGAAGGCTCAGTTAGGGTTTCAGTCGGCCAGGACGAGACGAGGATCGATGAATAATCATAGTGGCTCGTTTCATTGGCATGAAGATATGATCTTTGTTGCTGGAGAGCCGTTGGAAGATTGCTTGATGTTGATGGTGGAAGATAGGACGAGTAAAGAGCCGATGCTTCTAGGGCACGCAATGATCCCAGTGAGCTCTATTGAGCAGAGGATTGATGAGCGGTTCGTGCCGCCTAAATGGCATGCTTTGGAAGGAGAAGGTGGAGGAGGAGGAGGTGGTGGTGGTGGACCTTACTGTGGAAGGATTAGTTTAAGACTTTGTCTTGAAGGTGGGTATCACGTGCTTGAAGAGGCGGCGCACGTGTGTAGCGACTTCCGTCCCACGGCTAAGCAGCTATGGAAGCCGCCGATCGGTGTACTTGAGTTGGGGATACTTGGAGCTCGTGGGTTGTTACCGATGAAAGCTAAAAACGGTGGTAAAGGCTCCACTGATGCTTACTGTGTTGCCAAGTACGGCAAGAAATGGGTTCGGACAAGAACCATAACAGATAGTTTTGACCCGAGATGGCACGAGCAGTACACGTGGCAGGTTTATGATCCTTGCACTGTCTTAACCGTTGGTGTATTTGACAACTGGAGAATGTTCTCGGACGTTTCAGATGATAGACCTGATACTAGGATAGGGAAGATACGTATTCGAGTCTCAACGTTAGAGAGCAACAAAGTGTACACTAATTCGTATCCTCTGTTAGTTCTGTTACCTAGTGGACTGAAAAAGATGGGTGAAATCGAAGTAGCGGTCCGGTTTGCTTGTCCTTCGCTGCTACCTGATGTCTGCGCGGCTTACGGACAACCACTTCTACCTCGGATGCATTATATAAGGCCTCTAGGAGTAGCACAACAAGATGCATTGAGAGGAGCGGCTACGAAAATGGTTGCAGCGTGGCTGGCTAGAGCAGAGCCACCGTTAGGACCAGAGGTGGTACGGTATATGTTGGATGCGGATTCACATTCGTGGAGCATGAGGAAGAGTAAAGCGAATTGGTATAGGATTGTTGGGGTTTTAGCTTGGGCGGTGGGTTTAGCTAAGTGGTTAGATAATATCAGACGGTGGAGGAATCCTGTGACGACGGTGCTAGTCCACATTCTATATCTGGTTCTTGTATGGTACCCTGATTTGGTCGTCCCTACTGCGTTCTTGTATGTGGTTATGATCGGAGTTTGGTACTACCGGTTTAGACCCAAGATACCAGCTGGTATGGATATCCGGTTATCACAAGCCGAGACTGTTGATCCTGATGAGCTAGATGAAGAGTTCGACACCATACCAAGCTCTAGACGACCGGAAGTGATAAGAGCTAGGTATGATCGGTTAAGGATATTAGCGGTGAGGGTTCAGACTATTCTAGGCGATTTTGCAGCGCAGGGAGAAAGGATTCAAGCGTTGGTTAGCTGGAGAGATCCGAGAGCAACTAAGTTGTTCATAACAATATGTTTGGTGATCACAATAGTTCTGTATGTGGTTCCGGCGAAAATGGTGGCGGTGGCTCTTGGGTTTTACTATCTTAGGCATCCGATGTTTAGGGACACAATGCCTACGGCGAGTCTCAGTTTTTTCCGGCGGTTGCCAAGCTTGTCTGATCGGCTCATCTAAGGGTGTTTTTTTTTTGAGTGTCCAAGTCTGTTATGATAGTTGAGCTGAGGCGGAGAATAGAATAAAGATTCATTATGTGTTGAGATTTAAAAGATATGATTTATATCATATTATTATTATGATTCGTTATTTTATTAGTCGGATTCTGTCGGGGATTATAATCAGATTGTACGAGTTTGAGAACTGACTGTAAGAAGCAACGACAGAGATGTTTCTGTACTTGCTCTGTACTCTGAAATGATTTATTTAAGGAAAAAAGTTTCTTTAACTACACGAAATTTACACTAATACGGTGGAAACCATCCAATGTATAAAAAAGTTTACACTAATATGGTGGAAACCATCCAATGTATAAAAATGTGTCAAGAACTACACGAAATATATGTTAATACATTCCACATATACGAAGTAAATGATATTATGGTGGCAACATCACAATTGGATTTAATTGTTCTTAAGCTAGTTAATGGGGTCAATCCGTAATTTATGAAACTTAATAAACTTAATTGATTTTAATTATTAAAGTTAATAAAATTAATAAACTTAATAAACATAATATTTTTTAAAACTTAATAAAATTAATAAATTTAATAAACTTAATATTTTTTTGGTAAACTTAATAAATTTATTAAACTTAATAAATTTATTAAACTTAATAAATTTATTAAACTTAATAAAATTATTAAACTTCATAGACTTAATAAACTTAACAAACTTAATAACTTATAAACTTAATAAGTTATTAAACTTAATATACTTAACAAACTTAATAAACTTAATGATTTATTAAGTTTAATACATCTTATTAAGTTTAATAAATCTTATTAAGTTTAATACAATTTATTAATTTAATAATTTTAAATTTGATAAAATTAATAAACATAATAAACATAATATTTTTTAAAAAACTTAAAAAAATTATTAAACTTAATAAAATTATTAAACTTCATAAACTTAATAAACTTAACAAACTTAATAACTTATAAACTTAATAAGTTATTAAACTTAATATACTTAGCAAACTTAATAAACATAATAATTTAATAAATTTATTAAATTATTAAACTTATTAAACTTAATAAATTTATTAAATTATTTTGTTTATTAGTTT
>CAKOAT010375154.1:55654-140129 GCA_932364175.1 Eruca vesicaria subsp. sativa
GAAACTTAATAAACTTTATAAACTCAATAAGATTTATTAAACTTAATAAGATGTATTAAACTTAATAAATCATTAAGTTTATTAAGTTTGTTAAGTATATTAAGTTTAATAACTTATTAAGTTTATAAGTTATTAAGTTTGTTAAGTTTATTAAGTCTATGAAGTTTAATAATTTTATTAAGTTTAATAAATTTATTAAGTTTAACAAAAAATATTAAGTTTATTAAGTTTATTAATTTTATTAAGTTTTTAAAAATCTTATGTTTATTAAGTTTATTAATTTTATTAACTTCAATAATTAAAATCAATTAAGTTTATTAAGTTTCATAAATTACGGATTGACCCCATTAACTTAGCTTAAGAACAATTAAATCCGATTGTGATGTTGCCACCATAATATCATTTACTTTCTACATGTGGCATGCATTAACATATACTTCGTGTTGTTCTTGACACATTTTTATACATTGGATGGTTTCCACCATATTAGTGTAAACTTGGTGTAGCTGATAAACTTTTTTCCTTTATTTAATTGCTCACTTCAGTAAATGATTTATTAATTGCCGGGCATACTCCGCCGTGAAATCACCAGCAGTCTTCACCATCTTCTCAGTGGCTACTCACTATCTTATCAATCTCTTTTTCTATCTCTCTTCTACTCCTTTCCATTACATGTATAGATTCTGAGCTCTTCTTGCTCTTTCACGAGTTATTAAAGCTGCATAACGTACGGTGTTCAAAAAGAAAGAAAAAAATTTCATAACATAGTATGAGACATGACTACATAAGTAATATGACACATCCTACTTAGTATAGTTGGTCCGCAAGAAAATACAGGATGGTCTGGCTGGACTAACACAAAAAGCCCATTATATCTTCCCAGCTTAAACGAAATGCTTGGAAATAAACCTGAGAAAGGCTTAAAGGCAAATGATCTCATAATCCTGGGCTTACCTGATGACAAATCTATAATTTCTTTGTCGGAAAATACAAATCTATAATATCTATAGAGTTTATATTATATTACCATAAACCAACAGACTAAAATCTCACACTCCACAATATATTTGACTCATTCCATATATTTTGTAGGATTTTTCACATATTTAGTGATTAAGAACGTTCACCAAATCTAAATCAAGGAATCGGCGGATATTTAGTTCTTGTTCGAATCATATCCACTAAATCTCGCAACTCTTTACTAGCCTAACAAAGCTGTCGTATTCAAGGTTTGGAAGTAACGCCACGTATACAACGATATTTGGGGAGGGCAACAATGAAACGTTGCACAAAGGGGAACAAAGAGTAAAGACCGCTTTTTATAGTTAAATCCCTTGATAATCTTTTTGTCATTCTCACAAATCAACCCCATTAACTTATAAATTATAATTTTGACCCAACATTGGTTGTTTAAGAAATAAGAACTAACAGAGGAAGTCGATTTATATAATAAACTACTAATTTGTTCATGAATATTGACTATTTTAACGATTTATTAAGCTTTTAAGTAACACTGAACATTGTTTTGGTATCGATCAGATTAAAATCTGAATGGCCTAGTTCTTCAAGAAAAACATTTATAGTGGTGCAATAGAATATTAATAAATATATAGGGGTGTACTTGAAAAACCCAGTAGGTTAAGGAAAACATTTTATAAAATTAATAATAAAAAAAGGAGACAATAAAGAGTCGACCTTTGCAAGGTCAGCCTTTGCTCAATTTTGCTTGGAGAGCAAACACAAAGCTTTGAAGCTTCCACATTTGACGGCTACAGAGGGAGAAGAAGATAAATTCGATTTCTTTTCTCCTTTTCGTCATCTGGGTAACACAAAGCAAGACGAAGGAAGTCAACAATCTCCACACCATTTTTTAAGGTTAGAGACTTTTGCTTGTCTCCTTGATCTCCGCTTCTGTCTCAGTGGAAATCTCTCTTCTTTCTTAGCAATAAAGGCTTCAGATTTGTGGGTTTTCTCCTCTTCTCTCCTTGTCAGTTTTATGAGAGTTTGTGTTCTGTATTCTAAACGTTTGACTCTAGTTTTAGCAAATTATTTGATTTCTGGAGTTATAATCATTCTATTTTAAGATTTGAATGTGAATCAGATGGTGGATGTTCTAACAGAGGCTCAGTTTCTATTTTGGTGAATGCACAATGATTTTGAGCTAGTAGCTAGAACATGGGGATGCTCAAAAAGTATTATTGGTTTCATGGTGTGTTAAAAGGATGATACTTTTAATGAGAAGAAAAATGGATTAGTCTATATGGAACTATACAAGAGACAAAGGGTGACTTTTGGACAAGTGATGTACAGAGTTTCTTAGTTTAACTGTTAAGGGATTGAGAGGTGTATACATCTTTGTTGGAGAAGAGAGCTAGATGGCTGATAAAATGTGTGTTTTGTTTACTGCGTTTGGTGGCAACGTTAACATATATGTATATGGTGAGAGATGTGAGGTATTGTGTAATAGGTTACTAAGATAGTTTACAGGGTAATACTAATACCCTCTTTTGGTTTTATTTGGCTTTAGAATTGAATCTCTTGAGCCTCTCTGAGCTTGTGATTCATTTTTTTTTTGTTTCTTTGCAGACAATGATTCGTGCAAAGCAGATTAGTAATCTTTCCAGTACAGCAAGATCCTTTTTTCTTGGTGGAACAAGATCTAGTGCAGCTGATGGAAACTCTTGTACATCTGCTGACGATGAAAACTGCCTCTTGAGACGTCAGCAAACCAGAACTGAAGCTGTACAGACTGGGAAAAGAGCTTCGACTTTAGCAGCTGGACTAGCTGGCAATGTACTACCAGTAGAGGTAAAGGCTGAGCATTTTCACCGACCATCTCTTCTTCCCCAGCATGTTTCTTCTCCTGTTTTGTCGGTGAAACCAGATCCTGTAAGTCATGTTCCCGTTATTATTGAGGAAAACACGGTGGCTCCTATTGGTGATCAGATATTCAAGTCTGGTATTGGAACTGTGAAGTTCCTGTCGGATATAGCAAACTATAATATCCCTCTAACCGATGGAACTGAAGTCGTTGGTTTGTCTAAAAGCTGTATGGTTGACACTTCTCGGCCTATTACAAGTGTAAAGTCTTCAAATGTGAAAGTCATCAGAAGAGAGGATCTCTCTGAAGTCTACCCTAAGTCTACTTCCAGAGATTTATCAGAGGGAGTTACTAAGGAAGCTGAAAGATCTGGCTTAAGGCAAGCTTCAAGTGATGTGGCAGTGAAGCCTTTTGAAGGTCATGATTTACAGACAACAGCTGTCTCTGGAAAGAGGAAAAGCATGCCGCAAAGAACCAACATTGATTCAACCAGGTATGCATCAGGTGGTTGTGACTTTAACGTGCATTCTGATGAAGGTTTTAGTAAACCCTCAAGGGAAATGACTAGAGTGACACCAGGGACTGCTCCAACACCTAGGCAGCATTATAACTCTGGATACGTTGTAGAGAATGTTTCTAATATATTACGGAGATTCAAATGGGGACCTGCTGCTGAAAAGGCCCTTCATAATTTCGGTTTGAGGATGGATGCGTACCAAGCAAACCAAGTTCTTAAGCAGATGGATAATTATTCTAATGCGCTTGGTTTCTTCTATTGGCTAAAAAGACAACCTGGGTTTAAGCATGATGGCCATACTTACACCACTATGGTCGGTAACCTTGGCCGTGCAAAGCAGTTCGGCGAGATAAACAAGCTTCTCAATGAGATGGTTAGAGATGGATGTAAGCCAAATACCGTTACATTTAACCGGCTTATCCACAGCTATGGCCGTGCAAATTACCTCAGAGAAGCTATGAATGTTTTCAATCAAATGCAAGAGGCTGGGTGTGAGCCTGACCGTGTAACGTACTGTACTCTTATAGACATCCACGCTAAAGCTGGTTTTCTTGACATTGCCATGGACATGTATCAGAGAATGCAAGCAGCAGGACTCTCTCCTGATACTTTCACATACAGTGTCATTATAAACTGTCTTGGAAAGGCTGGACATTTACCTGCGGCACATAGGCTCTTTTGTGAGATGGTTGGTCAAGGATGTACTCCTAACTTGGTCACATTCAACATCATGATAGCTTTGCATGCCAAGGCAAGGAACTATCAGAGTGCGTTGAAGCTCTACCGAGACATGAAAGTTGCCGGGTTTCAGCCTGACAAAGTGACTTACAGTATAGTTATGGAGGTGCTTGGGCACTGTGGATATCTAGAGGAAGCAGAGGCTGTTTTCACTGAGATGCAACGTAAGAACTGGATTCCTGATGAACCTGTTTATGGTCTTTTGGTTGACTTGTGGGGAAAAGCTGGAAATGTGGACAAAGCTTGGCAGTGGTATCAAGCAATGCTTCACGCTGGTCTGCGACCTAATGTTCCTACATGCAATTCGCTTCTCAGTACTTTCCTTAGGGTTCACAGGCTGTCTGAAGCCTATAATTTATTACAGAGCATGCTTGCGCTTGGTCTGCAGTCTTCTCTGCAGACATACACATTGCTCTTAAGTTGTTGCACAGATGCTCGTTCAAACTTTGACTTGGGATTCTGTGGCGAGCTAATGGCAGTCTCAGGTCATCCGGCACACATGTTTCTCCTCAAAATGCCACCTGCAGGAACCGATGGCCAAAACGTACGTGACCACGTCAGCAACTTCCTTGATTACATGCACAGCGAGGACAGAGAAAGTAAGCGTGGGCTCATGGACGCAGTAGTGGACTTTCTCCACAAGTCAGGTCTTAAAGAAGAGGCAGGCTCGGTGTGGGAAGTGGCTGCATTCAAGAATGTGTATCCTGATGCGTTGAGGGAGAAAAGCTGCAGCTATTGGCTTATAAATCTCCATGTGATGTCAGAAGGAACTGCAGTGACTGCACTGTCTAGGACACTTGCATGGTTCCGTAAGCAGATGTTGGTTTCAGGAGAATGTCCTTCAAGGATTGATATAGTAACTGGTTGGGGAAGACGGAGTAGGGTCACAGGCACTTCAATGGTGAGACAAGCGGTTGAGGAGCTGCTCAACATGTTCAACTTCCCGTTTTTCACTGAGAATGGGAACTCAGGGTGTTTTGTTGGATGCGGAGAGCCTCTCAAGAAATGGTTGCTTGAATCATCATATGTTGAGAGGATGCATTTGATCTAGTTGTAGATTAGTTGTGTTTTTGTTTTTTTTTTTCTATTTAAAAGCCTATTCAATTATTAGACTTTTTGGCTAGTCTCAGTGGCTTGGTTTTGTATGTCATAAGGTTCCAGGTTTAAGGTTAGTGATGGCTGGAATTTTGTCTCCAGATTTATGTTATCATGTTGGACATTATCTCCTCTTGCAATGGGTTGTAATGGGAGTATATAAAGCAATCTTTGAGGGTGATTAAGACCCGAATTGATTAGTTATCTGGAATAGTTTGCTGTACGTGTTGTTTTGTACAAATATCAAATGTTACAAATTGTTTTCTTACGAGCCATAACGTGAAAAGGAGCCTTGAATTGAGACATGCTTTGTTTTAGTGGAGATTTGTAAATATTTTAATCCAAGGTATTATAATGAATTTTGATTTTAGTTGGAGACATTTTTATAAGGTGTGAGTTAACTATTTTCTAAAACTAAAATTTTAAACTAATTATTTAAGAAAATCAAAATTTAGTTGGATGTACAAATCTTGTTCCCACTGTTGTTGTCCTAACTCGTGTCTGCCATTGATTTTTCCTAATTTGTATCTGTCAAAAATTTAAAATTGAATCAAAACTTTTTAAATTCAAACAATTCAAACAGTTTTTATATCTTTATCCGGATACCAAAACCTATTAAAAAAAAAATTCGAACTGAATTGAAAAACTAAATCCCCATGTTTTTCATTTTTTGATCAACTAAATGCTCATGTTCATCAAAATTTAGCAAAAAAGAAAAAAAAAAACTAAATGCTCATGTTTACAAAACAATATGGGGAGAGATAACAAAAAAAACCTAGATTCACATAATCATTCAAATCAAGACTACTAAACCTTCAATAAGATAAATGGGCCGATTCTAATATTTTCCAGCCCATTAAGAATAATAGAAAATATATATATATGTGTCTTTTTTCGAATAAAATAACATTTCGTAACGTGTACGCCTCTCCATAAACTCTCTTCTTTATTTTTTTTGAAAAACACTCTCTTTTTTTGCCAGCGACGGCGATGGAGATCCTAAGGACGAAATGGGTAGCCATGGCTGCCAGCATCTGGATCCAGTGCACAAGCGGCGCTTCCTACACCTTCGGAATCTACTCCGCCGCTCTCAAATCCACCCAATCCTACGATCAATCCACCCTCGACACCGTCTCCGTCTTCAAAGACATCGGCGCCAACGCCGGAGTTTTCTCCGGCCTTCTCTACACTTACGTCACCTCAAACCGCCGCCGTGCACGTGGCGGCGGAGGCGGAGGCGGAGGCAGTGGAGGTCCTTGGGTGGTGCTCGCTATCGGAGCGATTCAATGCTTCGCCGGTTACTTTCTCATGTGGGCCTCCGTCACCGGGATAATCAGGAAGCCGCCGGTGGCTTTGATGTGTCTGTTTATGTTTATAGCGGCGCAGTCGCAGACGTTTTTTAATACGGCGAACGTTGTGAGTGCTGTGGAGAATTTTGCTGATTATGGTGGAACTGCCGTTGGTATCATGAAGGTGAAGAGGCTTTTACTGTAGCTTTTTAGTTACTCTCTGTGTATAAATATAAATAGTCCCACTCAGCGAGGGTTGAACCCGGGTGGCGGAGTGCCTACTAGACACTCCTTTACCACTAGGCCAACTGGTAGAACTTGTAATGGTTGTGAGAACTATTTTGTTGGTGTAGAACTGTAGATAATGTTCTGTTGATTCAATCTTGGTGGGAATCTTAGATTTTGGTAGAAGTTTGGAGTGATTGTTGGGTTATGTTTTTAGTTTTGGTTCATTAGGATAAAGGTTATGTCTTTGATGGACTCTGTTCGGTAATATATGGTGTTTGTGCTCTGTTTGGTTTGTTAATGGATCATAGTGAAGAAGCCAAGCTTTATCTCTCCTTATTAACTGGCAGGGTTTTCTTGGTCTAAGTGGGGCGATACTGATTCAACTGTACGAGACTTTGTGCGGTGGAGATCCGGCGAGCTTCATTCTTTTGCTGGCTGTAACACCAACAGTTCTCTCCCTTTTGGCCATGCCTTTGGTTAGGATCTATGAGACAAGCGTAGCTGATGATAAAAAGCATTTAAATGGTCTTTCAGCTGTATCTCTTGTTATTGCAGCTTATCTTATGATTGTGATCATTCTGAAGAACACTTTTGGTTTGTCGTCAGTGGCCAATGTTGTCACACTTGTATGTCTCGTCCTTCTCCTTGCCTTGCCTCTCTTTATTGCGGGAAGAGCGCGTCGTGACCGCATGGAGAAAACAGTGTTGCCTGATAAATCCCCTCTCATAAGCAGTCCAAAAGCTACAACCTCCGTTAACCAAAGCTCTGAAGACGATAGTCTGAGTGAGAACATGAATCTTCTGCAAGCTATGAAAAGCCTAAGCTTCTGGTTGTTGTTTCTCGCCATGATCTGTGGAATGGGATCTGGACTTTCAACAATAAACAACATCCGACAAATAGGTGAGTCTCTTCGGTACTCATCCGTTGAGATAAACTCACTGGTCTCCTTGTGGAGTATATGGAACTTTCTTGGTAGATTTGGAGCCGGTTACGCCTCAGATGCAATGCTTCACAAGAAAGGATGGCCTCGTCCCTTGCTAATGGCTGCAACTCTTGGAACGATGACCATAGGCCATCTAGTCATAGCCTCTGGTTTTCAAGGCAACCTTTATGTCGGTTCTGTTATAGTGGGCGTTTGTTATGGATCACAATGGTCACTAATGCCTACAATCACCTCAGAGTTATTCGGAGTTCGTCACATGGGAACCATCTTCAACACCATATCCATAGCCAGTCCCATCGGTTCGTATATCTTCTCTGTAAGATTGATCGGTTATATTTATGACGAGACTGCTTCTGGGGTAGGGAACAAATGTTTTGGCTCTCACTGCTTCAGGCTGTCCTTTGTTATAATGGCGTCTGTTGCGTTCTTTGGGTTTCTTGTTGCTATAGTACTCTTCTTTCGAACAAAGTCGCTTTATCGACAGATCCTTGTGAAGAGGCTGCATCGTCGATAGGATACTTGTGAGTTGTGAATATGATACATACGGGAACGAATACAGGGGTTATGATACCCAGAGGTACATCATTTACTTTACTTATGCAAGTTGGCTGTAACTTGTGTTTTTATCAATCGTCTGTGGAAGAAAGAAGACTGGGATCTTTGTCTCCCTTTTTTTTCTGTAGTTTCTTCCACAATTGTGAATTTGTTTTGTGAAGTGTATACACATCCCCTTCGAATAAATGTTGAAATTACTCTTTAATGGAGAACTTGGAGACGGTTACTTGCTTTACTAAGTTCAAACCTACCAAGCAGATCAGGTAGAAAGTTTGCAAGACTTCATATGAAAACGTTTGCGGAATCAGAGTTAGAGATAGACGCCAATAAACCCACCAATCTTATGTAGCCATGGAGAGTCCTTATAAAGGCCACAAAGGCACAAACTGTTTCATACTCTGATGGCTTTGTTAGTGTAGCCATGGAGAGTCCTTATAAACTGTTTCTTGCTCTGTGCCAATGTCGTGAAAGTCGAAAGACAAAGAACCAAAATTTCCATTTAGATTAAGAAATGAGTTTATACATATGAAAATAAATGAAATGATTCACAAACAAAGTGAATAAACACTAAGATTATGTACTTCTTTGCCTACTCTTCTCTCCATTTCTTCTACAGATTAGAAGGCTGCAGACCAATCAAATCGAAGTCCAGCAGAGTCTCTCTATGGTGAGCTTGCAAAATTGGTTCCTTAATTTGCCTAGTCTTTCTACAGCACGCTTGAAGGCATATTATATCTCGGAAAACATAGCTGTTTCCCTCAACAATCATCACATGTTACAACACTCTGGCTTGTTCTGTCTTAAGAGCTTGTCCCATAAGCATATCATCTGTCTTGGCGACTGGTAATGAGCTGTGTAATAGTTCTCAACACAACCAAACTGGCAAAATCTCAGACTGTGTCTGTAGTCAACTGGGTTTGATGTGTTTTTGAAATGCTCCACCCACATTCCCACACTCACATCCTCCATCTTAAACAACTGGTGTATGTGAACATCAACAAAAAAAAAGGATATACTAAGAATGACAGGTTATACAATTAGTTATGATTATCTCTTCTGCTTACCCGTAATCTGTGTCTCTCAAACTCTTCCACAATGAAGCGTGCAATGTCAGAAGATAGAACATATCCAGGTCCATTTGCATAGGGCGGATAGTCTTCCTCTGGCCATTCCTGATATATAACCAAACACTCAACACCATTTTACTATATCATGCAAGTGTTATGCAGAAGAATGTATGTACCTCGTAAGTGACTGCCCATTTACCACCACGGAGAGGTTTGTGGTAATAATTCATGTTACCAATGTACAAGCTTCTACCTTCGGGTACTTTCTTCACTTCATTGATCACTGCGCCAAGTTTTACAAATGTATCATCGTCACACTTCATTATGTACTTTGCAGAGAATGCAAGAGCCTGCACCAATCAAAGTCATTTGTTTTCAACAATCAAGAACGATTATGTGGAAGTATGTACTATAAGATCTGATAACTCACTCCGTGTTCACATATAGCAACAGTTTTCAGCACGACAAGATCATAGCTATCCATGTAAGGAACAAGTACAATGTCCCCAAAATACTCTGCTTCTTTCTTCAATTCCACATTCACCTTCTTCCTCCCATGCTGTTGGAATTCACATCACAGACACAATAAGATACTTAAATCATGTCATCAAACCTTCATGACTTATACGGGATGAACAATGTTAAAATCACACTTACGAGTGCCACAAAGAAACGAGCAACAACTTTTGAAGATGTAATAAGAACATGCTGCATCCATGACTTCCTCACAGCCATCCGTTCTCCGAAATGATTCCCTGCGGAAAGAATCCCAATAAAAAGCTCCACAGGCCCATCTGGAACTAAAGGGGCCTGCCATCTCTTTGACAACTCGAGATGCCTTTGGGGAGCAAAGCTAGGATGTGATGTTGGCAAAGAGGCAACAACAACAGAGTGAACATCAATGTCTCCATTTACTGTAAGACCCGTTGCATCCTCCAGTGTGAAACCCTACAGAACCAACCAACTCAATGCAAACACAATGATGTAGAAACTGAGTATGATATATATATATATACTCACAGTGCGATAAGGGAAAGATGTAAGATGCTGTCCATCAACATTAATATGGTAACCTTCTAAACCAGCGCTAAGAGTGAGAACAAAAAGCTTCTCTTCCACAAAAGGAAACGGCCATTCTACTTTAACTCTCTTCCTCCGTCCTATAAGTCTATTCAACCACCATCTTGCCCTAGACCCTTCTGAGTAGTTATCATCATCACGGATCCACTTCTCACACTTCACATGACTATCAACTACAAAAACAACACTAAACCACATTACTCAAAACAGAACACAAAACAGATTACACACTTAAAAACTAAACTCTCACCAGTCTCTTCCTCATCTCTTGACCTCCACCCTTCACACCGTTGTGAAGAACCCCACTGCATTCTATAACAAGTGTTCTGCTCAATCACCGGCTTTCTACTCCAATCTCCTTTCAACCTCGGGTTAAAATGCAGGATCCGAGGAGGATCCTCTCCATCAACAGTCTTCAAACCTTGAAGCTCAATAACAAACTGAGAAACCAACTTAGTAGACCCATCACCTTCCTTGGGATGACTCTTCCTCGGCCTCCCAACTAAAGTCACGTGCGAACCCAACGTCAAACCACAAGGAAGCTCCATTAACTGATTCTCCCGGTTCATAAACTCCAACCCGGTTAACGAAACAGAGTGTGGACACGTGTCTGTTTTGTTCTTATTCTCAGGCTTCTCCACTGACTTCTCAAGCCTCCCTGACTCAAGCTCCTTCCACAGCTTCCGACCTAACTGCCAAGCCTCCTTAGCTGACTTGTGAAGCTCCACTGACCCGTCTTTACTACTCGGGTCAAAAGTTTCCGAATCGAATCTAAGGCTCGAGAGAAGACCTCTGTGATGCTCACGGACATTACCCTTCTCCGTCCGGTTAACGCCCGGTTCAGAATCCGGTTTAGATGGTGGGTTAGGGATTATTGTCTCCACTTGAGGCTCTTGCTCTGTTTCGAGCATTGAAAGGGAATCGATGGAGACAGAGGAGGAGGACCAGGATTTGAAAACGAGAGGTATCTCGACGGTGACCATTAGGAGATAGAGAAGCCCTATTGCTATGATCACACGGAAAGATCTCTGCTTCCATAGTGACGAGAAGAGATCAAGTTTGTCGATTTTTTCGGCTTTTGATGATGATGATTTGGGTTTCTTCATTTTTCTTGGGAGACAAGTAAATGAAATGGTAAAAGGACGTAACTTTGGATGGAGAGGGATCCGAGAGTGGTGGAAAGTTTGGAGCTTTGTTTTAAGAGAAGGAAGATAAAGCAGAGAGGAGGAGGATGATGGAGAAGGAGAAACAGAGAGATCTTGATTCCTTTTTGGAGGCGTATGTTAGTATAATTATTTTCTTTATTAATTAATTTTCCTTTTTGAGATTTAAATATCTTAACTTTTTGTATTTATTTCCCTGAAATAAATGGCTTTTTCAGCAACATTTTATAGCATCTTTAATTATCGTGCAGAATACACAGATAGATAGTAAAGATTCTTCCAAGTTTCAATGGACATACGAATGTATATGTACATGTTACACGTGTGACATAAACCCATAAGAATATTTGTTGATGATATTTCAACAAATTTCATAAAATAGTAAAGTAAATGAGATGGATTTAAAAAAAAAAAAAACTCATAAATTAAGAATTTTCTGGTATAGTTGACATTTCTCTTGTTTCAATGATTGATATTTTACTTTACGAATCAGTGCTTTATGTTATGGAACAAATGTTTATTTCTGAAATGACATAAAACGAAAAATCTCCAACATTTGTTAAGATTTCTATTGTAAAAAGAAAAACAAATAAAAAGACAGCTCATTTATTCATTTAAGGGAATTTCATAAGTGCTTACATTTTTTTAGAGGAAATACTGAAACATTGGTTTTAATTAGTTAACTTAGACCTGAGCATGTTGATTGTTTTACCATCAGTCTTAAACACCTTCATCAAAACCTCGTCCGAAATCGCAGGTTGCGCGAGAAACAAAGTGTGCGGCACAAGCACCTCACTAGGCAACTCACTAGCCACCACAGTCAAAAGACGAGCTTCTGTTTTCCCAACGTTCATCTCGTAGTGAATGAGTCCTGGAGGGATCACAAACATGTCACCAGGACCAGCAACCTTTGAGTACAACGTGTAGTTATTCGTCAAGAACCCAATCAAGACCGAGCCTTGGGTCACGACCCCTGCCTCGGTCACACCAGGGTGCGAGTGAGGCGGGTTAGCTTCTCCTGCAGCGAGTGCAACGTTGTACATGGATATTCCCATCGTGTTTAGTCCTGGAAACGTCATCAGGGTTGCTCTATTAGCGGCTACACCTTTTGGGTTTGAAGTGTTTAGTGGAGTGCCTAAGCCGGAGTAGAAGAAGTCTTCTGAGGTGACTTGTGACTTGCATGGGTAGCCAGTGTTGGTTGGGGTAGCTTGGAGATCAGCTACACAGAAGTCTTGTAAGGGGTTAAGGTAGCCTGATAGGGCTGGATTGGTGAAGAGAGTGATGCATAGTGCAAGGAGGACTGAAACTCTAGAGAGAAAAGTAGCCATTGCTAGGGAGTGATGATGATGATGTTAAGTCACCATGGTTACTGTTGATTATATAGCCTCAGAAATTTGGTATTCTTGGACTAACCCTATAACCAGATTGAATCAGAATAAGATGGGTTTAAGGGAAACAAAAGAAAGATTGAATGTTTATGAATGTTGGGCGTATTGGTGTAATTTTTTTTGTGGTTTTCAATTGGGCTGATGGAACCAGAAGTAAGTTAGGTTTAATTGCCTTGATGTACATGCAATCACAAATAGACTAAAGAAAAGACCAAGCAAACCTATATTCCCTAACGAAATAAGTACTGTATTGTTTGGTTATGATAACGTAACTAATTAAATAGTCTCAGTTCAATATTTTTTTTTGTTTCCGCAATACATCTTCTAGGTTTGTTCATGGACCAAATCCAAAACGCAAATACATGAAGAAAAACTTTGTTTGCCATGAAAGTTAGTACTACCAAAGTGTTGGTGTTTTTTTTTTCTTTTTCTTTTTGACATCTGTTGGTGGTCTTGTAGTGTAATGTGAGAAAGTTGGTTCTCTTGTATCTCGGGTTCAAACCTATAATTAGGCTGCAGCGTTTCAGATATCGGTTCGATTCATTTAGGATAGTTCGGGTAGGGAGTTAGAAGATCCATTTACAACTTGACCTATTTTTGATTCGATTCGGTTCGGATAGTTTCGGGTTCGGTTCGGTTCGGATAATAAAACTAGGAACCAGAAAACACCTGGAAAATTCGATTTTCATTTGGTTCCGGTTCGAGTTCGGATAGTTCGGGTAAATTATCGGTTATTTAAGATAAAATATCAAATAATTAGAACGATTTAGATACAAATTATGGATATTATAGATACAAATTTTGGATATTTCAGATAAAATTATCTGTAGTTCAGATACTCTATAATTATTTAGTTATTTTCAACTATTTTGGATGCTTTTAATAAACTTTTAAACTAAAATCATATATTTAGTTATATTATATGTGTATAAAATTAATATTATCATATATTCGGTTATCCATTCGGTTCTCGGTTCGATTCGGGTTCGATTCGGTTATTTTGAATATATAAATATAAGAACCGTTCGGATATTTGAAGGTCTCGGTTCGGTTTCGGTTTCGGTTTTGGATATTTCGGTTCGATTCCGGTTTTTTTTCCCAGACCTACCTATAATGATAAGTTATTTTTATATTGAAATTTATAAAACTTATTTCGAACACTATGAATCTAAAGTGAAAAACTTTCAGGGCAATTTTAAAAATTAGGCTAGAGAATATTTAGCGATCAGTTTTCTTAAAATATTTAAATATTATAAAGAAAGTCACATATAAACACAATAAACAAATTTGCGTTGATTTCAACCAATCAGGTCCAAATATTTATTCAATTCATCTGGCAAGTAGCTTCATGGAGCAATTCTGAAACATTTTAGTGACTAAGAAAGAATAAGATAAATGTTTTGAATTTAACACAAGGCGTTGGAAGCGTGCGTGCGTGATCTCTAAGAAACAATATAAACAAGTTCATGATTCTGAGAATGATTCTGAGAGCATCTCCAACCCCACTCCATTTGCCCTAAAAACTTGATTCTTCAGATTCACAAAAACCTATTTTGATCAATTCCTGCTCCATTAACAGAAAAAACTGTAACATCAGAGACTGGTTTGGTTTCTTGGCAATCATCATCCGCACTGACATTGCCGTGTTTCTCAAGAAATGCTTCTCCCTCATCATTTTAATCCGTTAAACATCCATATGTCTCTCTTTGTAAGCCTCAAGTTCATCTTCAAGCTCCTTAATCTCCTCTTCCTTCTTTTCCAAGTCACTACTCATAGACTGCAAAGCTTCTTGTTCATCCATCATTCTTTGGCACTGCAAAGCCACCATCTGAACAACGGCTTTTTTTGGCTTGTAACCTCGTGATCATAGCTATTGAGTTGTTGGCTGCAATAATTGAAGCACTTCTCTCTTCATCTAGCTCCATTTACAAATCTATCAGTGACTTCTTGTCCAAGCGAACCTCTTTCTTGAGCTGATGAAGGATGGATTCATCGTTTGAATCACCCATGCCAGAAGGGAGTTTTCTAAGAGGAGTCCCAAAGAAAATGTTACCTCCTCTTACAACACTCAGTGTTCTGTCCACATCCAAAACCCTAAACTCATATTCATTCTCAGACAGCTTGTTGTAGGGAACCCTTGGAGAAGGAGCAGGAGCAAGGAAAGAACTGTTGTTCTTCAAACACTCTCCGCAACAAGAGCAATGTTGTTTCAAGCTAATGTTGCTGTTGCTTGTCTTGTAATCTATTAGGTTTATTGTTGTCTGAACGAAGTTATGGTCTTTCTTGAGCGCCAAGGGGAGCTCTCTTTCATCATCAATGAGAAGCTCAAGATCTTTGTGTAAGATTCCTTCTCAGTGGCGAAAGAAAAAAGACAGCCTTCACACATATGTTTGATCTCAGAGAGTTTCTTGTGGATAGGCCTGCGACTTCGGTTTTCCGAAACCGAACCGAACCGTCGGTTTTCTGTTAACCGAAATTTAAAAAAGAAATTCCGAAATAAACCGAATGAAATTTCGGTTCGGTTCGGTTCGGTTATCGATTTATTTCGGCTTTCAATTTTATTTCCGAAATAACCGAATTTTTAAGTTTTCGGTTACCTTTGGTATAATTTTTCCAAAATATTCGGATATTTTCGGTTAAATTCGGTTATTTCGGTTAAATTTGGTTATTTTCGGGTTATTCGGTTATTTTCGGTTTGGTTTTTCGGTTATTTTTGGATATTTTCGGTTATTTTCGGTTTTTAATATTTTTAATTTATTTTTTTGAAAATCAAAAACCGAACCAAAAACCGAAAAAAACCAGTTCGGTCCGGTTCGGCCCATTCGGTTCGGACAAAAATCCCAGGCCTACTTGTGGACATGGCAATAAGCAAGAGAAGAGACTTTCTTCTTGTGAGAGTCGCAGATTGAGTCGTTGTAATAGAAATTAGGGTTTCTATGGACGAGAACGTGCTCGATTCTGGTGCAGAGGAGACAAGGAGTGTTGAACTCGAAGAATCTGGCGTATTGGTTTGATAGGAGTCGTGTAAATTTTGCAGCTTAGACGTGAGGAGAACACTTTCGTTGACACTTAAACTGAATACAACCTTGCACGACCGAAACAGAGAACATGCCAACACACACACACACACACACACACACATGAAATCTACATATCTGTATGATGTTGTTTGATTGGTTGATTCAACAATGGGGATTATGTTATGTAATTAGAAGACTATTTGCTTACTCTGTTTTGTACCTGATCATAAAAAGATAATGACATTATTCAACGAATACTACAATATCATATACTTGGAAAAACAGTCCTTATTATGAGCATCAGGATCTAAAAACTTGCATATATCAAAACATAACGACATCTTTTCTAATTGTAAACAAAAGAAAAGAGAGAGGAGATGCTCAAGCTGCTCAAACATGAACCCTAGATTCTAGTTTCATTCGCTTGGAAGATGGTGTGTCATCATCATCCAGAGAGGAAACACCACGAGTGTTGTTTTGTAGGATTCTGTTAGGACAAGAGTGTTTGGCTTTATGTTCTTCTTCAGCTTCAACACTTCTAATTATAAGTTCTTTTAACCGCTTCACGTCTGCTAATCTCACAGGTTTTAGCAGGAAATCCTCTGCTCCTTCTGTCATACATCTACAAGAAGAAAAAAAAGAGAACAATACCTAAAATCAGATTACAGTGATTGAGCCTCATTACTTCAGTTTGTATGGTAATAATAACATATCACTTACTGTTCAATACGAGGTTGTATATTCTCAGAGGACATTATCACTACTGGTACCTCTCTAAATGCAGATGACTCCTGTTAAATAAAAATAAAACAACAGTGTTTGTGTAAGCAAGCTTCATTAGCCAAAAAAAAAATCTCATAAATGAAAAAAAAGTAAACTCACTTTGATCTTCTTGAGTAGTTCATATCCTGTTAGTCCCGGCATAGAGTAATCTGTCACTATCAAGTTCACCTTCAAATCCTATAATCAACATTTTCAGAACTGTTCATGTAAACCGCATCCAAAGCAAATCCACAAAGCTTAATTTTCAAGAAACTTACAACAAAGTTTAGGTTAAAACTTGTAATCCTCATTGTTCAAATCTTAAGTGGTTTCTTGGGAGCCAAACCAGAAGAGAAAACAAGACCAAGTTTTTTTTCTAAAATCTTGAAGAAACAGTACCTTAAGATCAGAAGATCCATCATCTCCATCTAGGCCAAGATACTGAAGAGCCCTAGTCCCACTCTCAACGGTCGTCACTGTATAGTAAACAAACCCCACAATCAAGAAGAGACCACAACCAAAGAAAGAACAAAAGAAAGAGAATTGAAAAACGTTTTTTGCCTCTTTATTACCTTTACAAGCAGAGATCCTAAGCAACCTCTCTATAACCTTACGATCAACAAGACTATCATCAACAGCCAAAACATGCAACTCCGTGGAAGAAGAAGAAGAAGAAGAAGATAAATCTCCCACTGCCATTGTTCTCTCTTAGGAATTGAAAGTAGAAAAGAAGAAGATATAGATATATAAGGTCAAAGAAGGACACAAAAATCAATGTGAGAGGGAAGACGAGGAGTTACATAAATAAGAGAGAGAAATAAAAAGAGATGGTGATGTGATATAAACACACAGAGAAGAGAATTTTGAGGATCGGATCTTGGGAGGTGAAAGAAAATCTAAATAGATAGGTGGGATGTGTTTATGTCTTTGTCAGATAACGTAACATTGTGTCTTCACGGTCATAATCTTTTGAGGGTCCCAATCTTCTTTTTTATTTTTTTGATTTTACAATCTTTTGTCTGCTCTCTTCAATCTATATATGACAATGACAACTCTCCTCTGTAGTTTTTCTAAGTAGTAATCACAGTAACTACTGTCTATTAATAATGTTTGTTGAGTAATGTGTTTTATGTATTGTTCCTCGTTGTATTGAAGTTGAGGCCTTTATTCACCATGCTCAAAACATTCATGTCATTTTCTTTAGAGACATGCCTTTTGAAATTGTTTTTAGGCCCTGAAGAAAATATTAACAGTATATTTAGAGAAGTAGTGGTGTAGTTTTAAAAGTTAACAGTTCAATTTTATATGTTTAACGTTTCTTTTGAAGTTATAAGCATTAATTTAGAAGTTTCAAAGTTTAGATCTTAAATTGTATGTTTATTTTCAAAAAATTCTAAACTTTTAGATTTGAATAATATTGACTGCTTTACTTGCACATTTAAAATTGATACAGACACAAGTGCTTTATTATTATGTCATGTGACTTTTAGTAAAGATGATATGGAATCTGGTACAAATTTAAATAAAAGATTCATGGGACACATGGTATGAATCCTCAGGGTTGGTTCCCTTTCTTGAGTTATAAGATGATCTCGTCTTGAACACTGACGTTGAGTGTCTTGTTTGGAAGAACAATACTGCTGGTCACCACAACCTCGTCTTCGACTGAAACCGAGTCTCCTGAAACCAGTTATGTTTCAGGTTTGTTTTCTTTCTATAAGGAGAAAGAGAGACTACTCTCTTAAAAGGAAGTGAATATAAAAGCAGTTTTACCGAGAATAGTAACTCCAAGCTTGGAGTTGTAGACTCCCTCAGCCTATGATCAACAAAGTATAACTTTAGGTCCATGATTGTGTAGGAAACCAGATAGAAAACATTTAAAGGTCACACTCTTAAGAGATGAGCAGAAGAGAGAAACATGCCTGGACACGAGACCATCTCCCTATAGAAGATTTCCATCCAACAATTGCGTTAGTCACCACTGCATTTTCCTGTGCAAAACAAACAGTCACTGAAGAGAGTCAATCACGAGAGGAAACTTTGCTTGTATCTCTTTGAGTATAATAAGGCATACCATGATCTCAACGTTGTCAAGGATGATACAGCTGATAAGCCTGACACCAGGCCCAACACGAGCATTTGCAGAGACTGAGACGTTGGGACCAATCTGTTAAATAGACCAAACAGAATGTCTTTGTTTGTGATAAAAGTAGGAAGTTGATTCAACAAGGGGGACACAACCAGAGGGAAACTTACCTTTGCAGTTGGGTGTATTTTTGCAGAAGGGTGTATGTAGACATCACCAATCACTATGGCAGTCTTTGTTCCATCACCACTAGCCAACACTTGGGGAGAAGTCAACCGGAACTGGGAAAGGTAGAGTCCTGAGCACCTCAGTGACATTCTGCGCAAAAGTCATCCAATAAGTAAGAGCCATAACACTTTGATTCTCTCCTTGTTGCATCTTAAAAGAAGTGACACAAGGCAAAAGGCATACCCAGGAGATTTGATCTGCTCCCAGAAATCCAAAGTCTCATATGTATATAGCTGTTTCTTTCCAGCTAGAGGTGAAAGGATGTCTTGATCCAGTCTTACAAAATCTGCCGGGATCCTGTTTTTAAAGGAGTGAAAACTATCATCTTAAGAAGATGATTAAGTTTAAAGGCTATTCAGTTATGTAGGGAGAGACAGGTAGACCAACCTTGTTGCCGGTTGAAGAGCTTCAAAGCTGGAAACACGTCTCAGAGTTGCTAAGACATAACCAAAGGGAACAAGAAACAGAGAACAAAAGTGAGAGTTCCTATTACTTTGAAGAAGAGAAGAAAGCATATACATTATGTTGTAAGATCTTTGTTACTGCTTTTACCTGTATCTTTCCTTTGAGAGGAAACATCTCCTATGGCAGTAAAAATGTCAGGTGTAAATACATAAACACCGCAGTTAATACGGTCACTGACCTGAGTTAGTAGATAAAAAAAAGGTTAGAATCAAATCTTGGAAATGCTAAGGAGATGATTATCCTCTCAGTGATATGTACATACAAAAGTTTCAGGTTTCTCGGTGTAATGAAGCAGCTCATTGGTAACTGGATCTGCAACCAATTCTCCAAATTGGTTTGCTGATTCAGGAGAGACCTACACAACCAAAACACAGAAATCAAACTTTGATAACATCAACCAGAACAAAAACAAGACTTATCTTATTGCTCAAGCGCATACCTTGATCACAAGAAGAGTTCCAATTCCACCATATTTCCTATGAGCATCTGTGTAGTAAAATCATCAGAGAGTAAGAAAGATCTTCAAAACCAAGAGATGAATCTGCGGCTTAGAAAAAGAAAGTGGATACCGAGCATTTCAGGTAAGGGGAAACTGCAGCAAACATCACAGTTAAGCAGAAAGATATGAGACTGCAAGAATGTAGACACAAGAAGTCAGATGTGAAGAAGAAACACTTAGCTTATAAAACAGTTTAGCAGAGTAATGATTCAGTATAATAATAAGAAGAATCATTTGAGACTAACCGGGTCATCTTCCATGATTAGATTTCTAAAGTGATATAGCCCACCAGCTGAACCATGTGACTTGTCTTCTCGTAGATATCTTATATGCAGAAAACCAAAACAAAACAGAGAACAAAGATCAGAGCTCTACATAGATGAGCCACACTGATTCTTAAAACGAGGAGAGAGTTTTTCAAAACCTGACAGGAACTTTGAGTTCATTGGAGATGGCAGAGACATAAAGTGCGAATTCCCTTTCCTCATAGAAACCAACAAGATAGATTTGAGCTAAGTTTGGAATCTGCAGATATAATAAAAGGATGACATCATAATCAACATCATCGTCTATTGATCTAAAGTTGTGAAGAAACATACCTTTTTGCAAGCTGAGATAGGGTGATGCACCATTGGCTGTCCGGCAATAGGAAACAGAGGCTTTGGAATATTCAGGGACAATGGTCTAAATCGAGTACCTGTGTGGATCCCCAAGATTCAAACAGAATCAAAACATGTAATATTCAGACCAGAATTGACCAAAAATTCATAACGACACAACAAAGAAACGCATTGGATTCTGTTTGAGATAGATTTTCCTAGCGTTTGCTATTGTGGAGGAAAAGAGGAAAAGCAAAACATTTTTGAGAGGTTACCTTTGGTTGGACCACCGACCATGATCACAGCCACCACTTTCTCCTCCACTGTGCTCCCCATTTTTTCTCAAAATTCAGATCTCTAAGCGGCAACCTCAGAGTTCTTACACACTACTATCACCAATGTTCTATACAAAGCAGGAAGTGGGCACCGGCAAAATCAGAATTAAGACAACAACAAAACAACAAAAGATGTAATGGTCGGAGAATTTGACAAAGAAAGAGGAAAAGTTTTTGAGGTAGATCTAATCTGAAGTGTCACTAGCAAGCAAGCTGTGGTTGTCAAGAGATCTAAGGATAGCTTGTATGTATTGTCATAGTGATGGGTCCAAGTCCAAGTCACAACTTACCATTCCTTTCAAAGGATAAGCACCCCCACACACCGCTCTCTTCTCTTTCTTCTTTATCCTTTATCTTTACCTTTCAGATTAGTTTAAATCAGCTGTCCCATTTTTATTAGAGAATACTTTCATTAGTCCTAACGCTTTTTCTAAGCAAATACTCCCGTCTCTGAATTAGATGCCATGTGACTATGTGAGTTTCAAACTTTTAATGTGACTTGAAGGTGACATAAAATGGCGGAAGTTCCCTTGATATTGCTGCACAAGATCCACCAAGATAAAAAGGTACCTCAAGTCAATGCCTAAACTTTTTAGGGAAACAAACAAATCACCAAAGCTGACTTTATTCATTGACTTTAATTATACTTAAAAGGTTCCACAAATGGACACACTGATAGAAAAAGTATACAGATGGACAACACAGACAGCATTTGGATTCCCGTTTTCATTACAACGTATTCATCATTTAGCAGGGGGGTTTGTACCATCCCCATGGGTCGTTTGATGTGTAGAGTGTCACTTGCTTCACACTCAAGTAGTTATCAAGTCCCCTGAACATAACACACACAAGAAACCAACCAAAACGAAGACTTGTTCAGTACAACAAGCTATCATGAATTGAAGTCCTTAACAATAAGACTTGTGTGAGAATAAAGAGTATGTACCATTCTCCTAATTCGCGTCCAAACCCACTGCGTTTGACTCCACCCCATGGAGCTTGAGTAAAGCAAGGCTGTGAGCAGTTAATCCATACAATCCCAGCTTCAAAGGCCTAACACGAGTATTGATTTGAGTTATTAGATGGTATTGTGAGAGACTAAAAAGGAATCTGAAAATGGTTTAAGAAGCAGGTACTAACCTGGCTTACACGGTCGCATCTTTCCGCATCATTAGATATCACTGCAGCTCCTAATCCATAACTATCATTTATGAAAAAACGATTTTCAGTCACAAAAGATCTTAGCTAAGACAGAAGATTATAATACCAGTGAATGGATAGGATATTATCAGAAGAAACGCTATCTTACTGGGAATCATTTGCTAGCTCAATTGCCTCATCCTCACTGGAGAATGTTTTCACGCAAAGAACAGGCCCGAAAACTTCTTCTCTCCAAATTTCCATTGAAGTAGTTACATCAGTTATGATGGTTGGTTCAATGAAGAAGCCCTTCTTCAGATGCTGTGAGATATATAATAGAGGTCATCATCATAGCTTGCAAGAAACTGCATCAAGGAAATGAAAGAAAGGGAGAGACATGATAGTACCTCAGGTCGGGAACCACCATGTAATATTGTGGCCCCTTCAATTTTAGCCGTTGAGATAAACTTCAAAATTTTCTCGTACTGCAACATTCACATTTGTCAGCTCATTCAGATCATATGATCAAAGAAGTTGAAATGCATCTAATAAGTGAGAACATAACAATCCTAATGAAACATGATATGGCTTTTACCTGTCCTTCGCTGACAACAGGACCAAGCCTGCATCCTTCTTCAAAGGGGTCAGAAACTTTAATGTTCTTGCACCATTTTACAAGCTTTTCTATGAATTCAGATGCGATGTTTTCCTACAATACAAAATTTAAAATTGAAATGTCTAACATAAATTACACAAGGGCCTGCAATTGTATCCAGCAGTGACTTATTCCTGTTGGCAATAACCACCAAAAGGTTTGATCTGAGATAAATATCATTGTCAGGGACCTCTATGGAAACATCTTATTGTATAACTAAGGACTATTCACTTCTCGAGCTACGGCATGTAGTTCAGGTTCACACAAAAAGCAAGCAGAAGATAATGAAACATATGGTTGGCACTTACATGAACAAGAAGGCGGGAAGTTGCACTGCAGATCTGACCATTTGTCCAGAAGCAACCGAAGAGGGCCCATTCAGCAGCTGTTCAGATCATTGGCAAGCGTCAAAACATACAAAGCTTTCATTTTAAAGCTTCACCATACAATACCAGTAATTACTTTGCGTGACACTCACCTTTATCAAGATCAACGTCATCAAACACAATGAGAGGGCTCTTCCCACCCAGTTCCATAGAAACAGGCTGCAAGAAGGCCATGAGAATGTGTCTTTTACATTGTTTGATGATGAGAAAACAAAAACTCTCAGAGTTTGAATTACCTTCACCAACTGAGCAGCAGCTGTCATGACCTTGCTTCCCGTGGCAAAACTTCCGGTAAACGCAATCTGCAAAGAAACCATGACTTCTGCATTATAGCTTCTAAGAACCACATACCTTAAACTAAATTGATGGTGTAACCCGCAGTCCTTTTAGTCAAGCTGTTATATGTTTACAAGATCAATACCTTGTCCACACTGGGATGTGCTGCCAAAGGAGCACCAGCTTCCGCACCATATCCAGTAAGAATGTTGAGGACACCAGGAGGAAGACCAACTTCTCGACAAATATCAGCAAGCTCCAAACAAGTGCTGAAGTTAAAAGAAACACAAATGAGAGCTCAAGGAAGGACCAAAGCAGAAGCATAACAAGTTAACAATGAAAAAAGAGAAAATACACAGTTACTTACACAGATGCCAGCTCTGATGGCTTGAGAACCGCAGTACATCCTGCAGCAAGTGAAGGAGCCACCTTCCAAACAGCCATCAGAAGAGGGTAATTCCTACAACATCAAACCAAGTTTAAGAGCATACGTGTCATAACAACAATCCAAAACCAGTTAACCCACCAAGAAGGAAACTGATTGTAGTTACCATGGTGTGATGAGTCCCACAACTCCAAGAGGTTGCTTGAGAACATAACTCTTAAAGTTGTCCATGGGAAGCGAAACAGGCGCTTTCTGCTTAGCATCTAACCCTTCAGCAAGGTCAGCATAAAACTCAAAACATCCAGCAACATCCTCCTGCAACACATCAAACAAAACCAACAACATCAAGATCAAAAACCCCCAAACAGAAAAATCCCAACTTTACCAAAAAAATAAGAGCAAAACAAACAGTACCATATCCCAAACTGTTTCATCCAGTGGTTTACCACTGTCAAGCGCCTCAAGCGTCGCCAGATGCGTCTTCCTTTCAGTCACCTAAACACAACAGAAACATCACATAAAACAAAAAACAGATTAAAGACCTAAAAAAACATTCTAAAAGGCTTAAAGATATCTTAACCAGTGCTCTAAAAATCCGTCTAATCAATCTTGAAAAGATTTTTCTTTTAAATTAGTACTTTGTAACACTGATCTCAAAGCAACAACATATACCTTAGCAGCAATAGCGCGAAGAAACTTAGCACGAAGAGCTCCTGGTGCTTTGGCCCAATCTTTACCTTTATTCCTTGAGAAAGCTCGTCGAGCAGCGTTGACTGCAACCTCCACATCCTCCTTTGTAGCCGCAGGGATGTCACCTAACTCACACCAACCAAGATTCAGTCAACAAGAATACAGGACGGATCAAAATCGTAACGGATCTAGGGTTTACCAATGACATCTTGTGTAGCGGGATTGACGATTGGGATGCGATTCTTCAAGATTGGCTCTCTCCATTCGCCGTCGATGAATAGCTGACGTGTAGGCATCGGAATCGTCGCCATTTTCTTTTTGTTATCTGAATCTAACTGCTTCAGTCTCTCTCTCTCTTTCTCGTTCGTTCACTGAAGATGGAGACTCGAAGTTGATGATATTGATACGTGCACGCACTTGTTTATATTTTATTTTATTTGCCTCCTCTTCTCTTCTCTTCTCTTGTGGTGCTGACACATGACGTGGTTCATTACACTCGAACTTTCTATATTTAATTAGATTTTGGCAAGGACAGTGACAGAGACTTCAACAATAACCACAAGGTCCACAACATTTAAAAGTTTGATGGCAAAGTACCAATATCAAAATCTTTGTAACTCAATTAATCACATGTTTGTTCTTCTTCTAATTAGCAGTTACATGTTTTTACAAGATTTGTTATTTTTATCGCCATCAAATAAATAATTCTGAGTTTTGATTATGCGCATTTACCATTAACTTTGTCTTTTAGATTGTTGATGCTCCGTCACTTGTCAACAAATTTTTATTTTCTTCTTATGATAAATTAACTTTCTTTCTTTTTTTTGGGCAAAATGATAAATTAACTTTCATATAAAGTTATTACTACCTTATTTCAGTTTGTTACCGAGTCTCCAATTGGAATTTGTCTGTTGTTGGTTGTTTAGCTGTCTCTGTAGTCATACTTATATTCTTAAAATGCATATCTATTATGCGTAAGTGCCCAAATCTCACATCAAAACCGAGAGAGCTTCAGAGGTTTGCTTAAATGATCTAAAGAAGATATTTAAATTAAACCCACTAAATGGCGATCACACCATTTGTGCCCATGTAAGCCGGCCCTGCACATGCCTTAATTCTTTTCACTAGAGTAATTAAAGAAGAAGGAATGAAAGAAAAGATAATAGAGAAAAGATAATAGAGAACAGAAAAAGGTGAATCCAGTGCAATATTTTACTCTAGCAAACAAAAAGCAAAAAAAAAAAAAGCACAATGATTTAATTTTTTTTAAACATTCGTAGAAGAAAAGTAAGGTAAATATGTTTATACAAAAAAGACTACATTTTGGAACTCAATCTTCAAGGAATGTGGTTTAGTTGAGTCTTGTGTTTGCTTCTTTCATTGACTTCTGAGACATTGAAACAACATATATACAGAAGCTATTTTAGTTAGTGCCTGCATAAAACTTCATGAGGAGCAGTACTGCAGTATTCAATAGACATAAATTGTGTATATGTATGTGGTTCAGATATCCAATCTTAGTTCTTAATGCCAAAAACCGAGTGCCAAATGAATCCGGACTTGAACAATCTTTAGGTCTTTTGTCCACATGTTGTGAACTGCAAAGAAGAAGTTCTCACTAATTATCACAACTTTTCTTCTCCTTTCTTATATTGGATAAGTTTTAGATTCTAGGTTAATATATAGTCTACTTGAATATGACCGGATCTTGCTACGACCCAGTAAAATATTTCTTTTGACCTCTAATATATATAACAATATAGGCCATCAAATTAGAAAAAATAAAATAAAATTCTTAATAACTATCTATTGTCCCCAAAAACTCGATTCAGCAAAGATCGGGATGATTGGATTTTAAACTAGTTTCGTTTTGGCTGCTGGTACCTAGTCATGTTCCTCCCAAGAGCTTCACAAGATCAACCAGTAGAATAACCTTTACAGGAATACTCATTATCATTTGGTTTTTAAATGAAACCAGCATCAACGATTATAGCATTATGTTTCATATATTCTTATCAATATATTTTGCTCTCAGTGTAGCTCTTTGTTATTCTTCTCCTACTTTCCCATGCTACAATTTGCCATATGATTTTATCACGAAAATGTTAAACAAACCAATGTGTCTTTTTTTGTCAACAGTGCTTTTTTATAAAAGCTTAACAGTATAAAGGATTACCAATACAACATTTAAAAGCCAATACAAAACATAAAGATAACTATTATACAAAGCATTACACGTATAATACATGTGTTAAGCAAAAGGCTCGTGCTAAGGAAAGGCTAGTCTTTAGGCAGTAAGAAGATTCCCAAGAAATCCAGTTCTACTCACCGGCGCTCCAATCAACTTTCCAATATATATGTACCATGTTGGTATTGGGGGCTGGCCGTGGAGGACATGGTTATCCGGGTGAAGGTGTCAGTAGAGGACATGATCCAGTTGAACCATAGCAACATGGAGGACCAGATGATCATGGAGGACCGGTTCAACCTTGACTTTGACGATCCAGTTGAACCGGAGCAACATGGAGAACATGTTTCCACTCATGGTTACCAGAATCAAGAGATTATGAAGACAGTAAACAACATGATCATCATCATGAAAAAACAGGAACATGATCAACAACATGCAAATTATCATAATGATGCTCAACAAGATCTGCAGAATCATGAGGATCAGGAATACAAGAATTATGAAGAGGATTTTGAAGAGGATCAACCGGGACAACTTCATCTACCTCAAGCTCGAGAATTAAGATCTGGGGTACCTCGGCTACCAATGCTTCACTATGAACCAAGGCATATACCTTGGTTCAGAAGAAGGCGTGGGGCACAAGCTGCTGCACCTGATGATGATCATGAGTACTTCCTACAATAAAGAACTGGATCTATGGTTTGTTTAGTGCCTCATTTTCGAATTTACTATATACGAGTTGAACTCCCACATTTACTATTTACTAATTTCTATTAAAAATGTTACTGGTATTTTGAACAAAAAAACAACAGCGTGTCTAAAAACAAATAAAGATAATGGCTTTGACTGATGATATGTATTAGAGTTGATTAAATTGAGTTAGGAGAGTAACTCAAAAATGTTGCAAATCATGAATTTGTTTCAATTTTTTGAGTTAATGTTTGAGTTGTATTTTGGTATACTTGAGTTATAATTTCGAGTACTTTAGAAAAATTAACAATCTTAACTCAACATCAGACAAAATTCATCAGTGTATTAGAAGTTGAAGTATTACTTTTTTTTTAGTTTTGTGTTAGTTATCCCACGTTACTTTGGCTTCTTAACCAAACAAATTAATACACCCAATGATTGTCTCACATTTACATTTTGTCAATTCATAAAACATTTTTTAAAAAACATATACCTATTTACTTATAAGCCCTTATTTCCATTTTAATTATTTAAAATTTTTTTATATTGTTTTATTAATAATTTCAGTTGGTAAATAAACCAAAATTATTCATATAGGTATTTTTTTGTTAGAATAAATACAAAGTATATTTCCAATCATAATTTAATTATGTAATTCAATATAGTTTATTTTGTAATCTATTTTATATAATTTATAGTGAATATTACTATTATTATTGTAGTCTTAATTTTTAAAAATAATATAAACTGTAATTTATAAATATAAAATATTACTAATCAATAATATTTATAAGATAATAACTTATTTTTTTACATTAAACTCATTATATAAATATATAGTTTTTACTACAAATATTTTACTGCGAGTTAGATGGAACTATAACTTTTTATTGTAATGCAAGTCTAATTTAACATAGGGAAAATTCCATATAAATACCTCAACTAAATTCTATTAAGCTTTTTAATACCCAAACTTTTTCACTACCCAGTTTAAAACCTCAACTAATTATTCTGCCCACTTTAATACATCAACTTTTATAACTGTATCCATTTTAATACTCAAACTTTGTTTATTTTAATTAACAATACTAATAAATTTCCAATGAAATTTTAAAAATGTCTAAACTTCACAAAAAAAATTAATTTTATTATATGTTTGAGTAACGAAATTAAATAATTTTTTTATAATCTTTAGTTTTGTAATAAGTTTTTTTTTTAAGTTTTATATATTGAATTTAGTTTGTTATTTTTAAATAAAAAGTAAATTATTTTTTTTCCTTCAAAAACTTTTTTTTTAAAACATTAAATTTTCTACAGAGTTTGTTTACCTTATTTCTTAAATCTTCAAATAAACTTAGAAAATTTAAATATTTTTTCTTAGATTTTGGAGATTTTTTAAAATTGCATTTGAAATTTATTAGTATTGTTAATTAAAATAAACAAAGTTTGAGTATTAAAATAGATACAGTTATAAAAGTTGGTGTATTAAAATGGGCAGAATAATTAGTTGAGGTATTAAACTGGGTAGTGAAAAAGTTTGGGTATTAAAAAGTTTAATAGAATTTAGTTGGGGTATTTATATGGAATTTTCCCTTTAACATACTCCCTCTGTTTCATTATAAGTGTCACTTTACAGCTGTGCACACAGATTAAGAAAATAATTAATTTTACATATTTTCTATATAAAAACACAATTACCCATACACCTAACCATATTTTAACCAATAGAAAAACAAATTACATAATAAAAGTAATAAATTTTGCATTGAAAATCGAAAACGACACTTATTTTGTAACGTAAAAAATTCTCTACAACGACACTTAATATGAAACGGAGGGAGTATAACCAATCGTAGACAACAGTTAAAAAAAAACAATAGTACTAGACAATACGTGATCGTATGGATTGCGGAATGGGGACTCGACCATCGTATGCTTGGCGAAGTATCATGCATGGCAGGGAATTACTTACAAAAGGATTATACCGGCATATTGGTAATGGAGCGGACACTAATGTATGGGCGGAAAATTGGATTATCGATACAATTCCTAGACCCCCAATGTATCGTGACGGTAGTTCCATAAACCTAGCGTTAAAAGTTTCAGATTTGATTATTGAGGGATCAGGTCAATGGGATATTAATTTGCTCAATCAAACCTTTACTCCACAGGACGTGCAACGGATATTTCTTTTAAAACCTTCAATTCTATTGGATGACTCAATTAAATGGGGTTTCACACCAAATGGTTCATACTCAACGCGGAGTGGGTATAAGTTACTGGAGGCTTTAGTAGATATTGATCAACCACAGGGACACTCTCTGACACCAATTGAAAAACAATTATGGAGGAAGTTGTGGAAAATTAAAGCCCCACCAAAAATAAAACATTTTATGTGGCGTGCTTTGTCTGGTGCATTGGCGGTCAAACAACGGTTGAATACTAGGGGTATTTCGGTCGACCCCACATGCTCAGTGTGTGGTAATGGTGCGGAGAGTATTTGTCATGTTCTGTTTACATGTGAGAAAGCCCGTAATACATGGGAGCAATCGAATTTCCCTACTCCCTTAGGTGGCTTTTCTCGGAACTCTACTTTTTTAAATTTTGTACATTTAATCAAGATGGGTTCAAGTTCTGGAACGGATATATATACAAGGAATGTCTTCCCATGGTTGTTATGGAAAATTTGGAAATCTAGGAATGCCTTTACCTTTGAAAATAAAGATCTACCACCGTCGTTAATTGCAAAACGAGCTTATGAAGAAGAATCCACATGGTTTGATACTTTTTCTTGTAAGAATGAAGGTAATAGTGAGGCTGATGAGACGGATCAGAGATGATGGAAAAAACCACCACATGGATTTCTTAAATGTAATGTTGGATCCTCATGGTTACATTCGAGCCATCTTTCTGGTGCTTCATGGATTCTACGTGATGAACATGGGTCTACAATCATGCATAGTCGTCGATCTTACTCGTGCATGCGTACAGTAGTTGAAGCAGAGTTATGGGCTCTTTTTTGGGCGGTGGAATGTATNGTCGTCGATCTTACTCGTGCATGCGTACAGTAGTTGAAGCAGAGTTATGGGCTCTTTTTTGGGCGGTGGAATGTATGCATAATCTTCGTTTCTCAAATATAATCTTCGAAACAGCGTCTGAAAGCCTTCATGGAGTTATCACAAATCCAGATAACAACAATATCTTCAGCCATATATGCCACAATATCAGATTTCTACTTGCACGGATAGTTTGTTGGAGTGTAGACCATGTCCGTTCCGTCCGCAATGAGTCAGCAACGTCAATTGCGGTGAGTGTCACTCGTGATTTGCGCCACCAATCTTATATCGCTCAAGGAGGTCCAGTTTGGCTTCATCATCTACTTGCTTTGGAAGCTCAAGTGTAGAAGGCTTTGGTGAGATTTCCCTTTCTTTTCTCTCTTGGTGTCTATTGACACTTATCTTTTTCATGTTCTTTCTTTGTATGTTATGAAACCATGTCGGCTCGAACTATTATCAGTGTTATAAAAAAAAAAGACAATACGTGATCAGATAATGCAAAAAGACAAGTGGAATAAAATCACGTGGAAAACAAGGAACAGAATAGACCAAACAGTCTCAGTGTTCCCGCGTGATCCACTTATAATCCGCCATGTGCACCTTCTTCACGCGCCAGTCAGCGTTGATCTCTTACCTCCACTCCCCACTTCACTCCTCAACTCCATCCTCTATAAAACCCCCCACACAGCCGCAAATTCGAATCAAACAAGTAACAGAAATAACTGCAAAACTAAAACCAAGAGAAAGAGTGAGAGAGATCTACATAACCGGAACAGAGTCGAAATCAAAACCAAACCGGGTGTGTGCTTGTCTTTTCTTCTTGTTGTTTACAATGGCGAAAAAAGCGATGAAGGAGGAGGAAGAAGAGAATCGAAACTCGTCGATGCAGTCAAAGTACAGAGGCGTGAGGAAACGTAAATGGGGCAAATGGGTGTCGGAGATCAGACTTCCACACAGCAGAGATCGTATCTGGTTAGGCTCTTACGACACTCCCGAGAAGGCGGCGCGTGCTTTCGACGCTGCTCAGTTTTGTCTCCGCGGCAGCAATTCCGATTTTAATTTTCCCGATAATCCACCGGCTATCTCCGGCGGAAAGTCGTTGACGGCTCCGGAGATTCGAGAAGCTGCTGCTCGATTCGCCAACGCTCAGGACAATACCATTAGTGTCGGGGAAGAAGAATCGGGTTTGTCGGAAATCCGACCGGAGTCTCCTTCGACCTCCGTGTCTGAAGTAGCTACATCGTCGGAGACAAGTCTGGATTATGATATGTCGTTCTTTGATATGCTTCCTAGTGATTTCGAGATATTTCCAGGGTTTGATGACTTCTCCGACGGCTTCTCCGGTGATCGATTTACAGAGATTTTACCAATTGAAGATTATGGAGAAGAGATTTTTGACGGATCTTTTTTTCTTTGGGACTTTTAAATATCCAAAGAAACAAAAAAAAATTGTAAAGAGCGAGTTGTGGTTCCTTCGGGCTATGGAGTAATCTGGAGATTTTTTGTTAGACAGAGCTCCGACAACCCGGAAACTTGATTCGTTTCGGATTCTGTAATTTCATGACGTGAATATTCTTCATATTCCTATTTTTTCATTTTTTTGTTATTGTTAAAATCTTTGGATAAATAACATATAAATCTTTCATTTTCGTTTGATCAAAAGAAACAAACAATGGCTCAATTTCGTTGTCAGTTTTTGGAATTTTCTTTACTATTCTGAAGAATCATACAAATTTGTTTTGGAAGATATTTGAGAATATATTAATATTCGGCCCAAAAGAGTATAGTTGGGCCTAGGTCTTTAGTCATTTTGTGCAGTTCAATTTTTAAGTGGTTCGCGTGTTTTGCAGGTCCAGACGTAAACAAATGAAATGATAAAGTATGTAGATTAATTAGTTAGCAAAAGAAGAGAAACGGTCGATAAAACAAATGTAGGTCGAGAAAATAACCTGGAAAAAATGATTTATGGAAACAACAAAGAGAGTTGGGGATAAGATTCCACAATCATTTTCAAACTGCCACCTAATATTCGGCTTAAATTAAAAAAAAACAATCACTTTCAGAAAAAGTAAAACCACTATCTAAAATAATAATCTATGTGCTAATAAATCAATCCATATTTGAAATACAGATGAATTGGTCTATAGGTATAAAATACAGCGGTTTAAAAATAGAGCTACATTACATAAAAAATAAAATAAAAAATATCTATCAGGTACATTTCATCAACTTTTTTTTGAACACGTACATTTCATCACATAATATATATTTTTCCCTACGAAAAGTCTTGGATTCCTAAGAATAAAAATAAATATCAGAAATGGACATATGAATCTTGATAAAAAAAGGTGGGTCCTAGTGTCCTACTCACCAATGAAAAATAATCATTTTCTAAAATAAAATAAAAATTTCTGAGCCTGCTCATTACAATAATGGTGTAAAAATAATATAATGTCGATCAAAGTAACCAAACAAGATAAATAATTACAAAAACAAATAATAATAATAATGTTTATAAATAAAAGGGTGGGCCGTTCTATATACTTCAATCATTGATCATCTCACATAAAATTCCAAACTTCAAAGGAAACCAGTGGGCTCAAGAAACTCTCTACCTTTCTCTTCTTCCCTCAGATTCCTTCCTATAAGCTTGCGTTTCTTGATTCTTGATCATGATACTAAGCAAGAAACATCATCTAATGATCCGAAAGTTGTCGGAGAGGTTGGTTCCGGGAAGAAGATCTGCTACCAAACCTGAAGATTCCTCAGCGAGTCCGAGAAGTCCATTAGATATGAAATTTCCCTCTCCGGTTAACTCGAAACGGTACAGTTCCGGTGGTATCGGTTTAGGTATCGTCGCTGCGTTGGAGGAAGGTAACATTGGGAGTAACCGGTACGATCCGGTTTGCTACTCCGGGAGATTCCGGTCCCCTGAGATCGATCTGTCTGATGAGGAATACACTTACGTGACGAGCCCTGGTGGGCCGACCAAAGTGTATTACAGTGACGACGGGTTTGAACTGTTTGAAAATGGGTCGGAGTACGATGACCGGAGAAAGCATAAACCGTTGGTTATCGCTAATGAACCACCGGTTATTAAGAGACAGATTCTTAAAGATTCGACCGAGTTTCTGAGCTCGTGTTGCTTGTGTAGGAAGAGACTTCATGGCAAAGACATATACATGTACAAGTAAGTGTACCTTCGCACTATTGTAATAAAATTTATACTTTCTTAAAATTATTTATTTACTTTTTTGCTTAAACTTTGGTGCAAAATTAATATTCTTTGAAACTGATTTTCTTTTTGGTTTGTGTGCAGAGGAGAGATGGGATTCTGCAGTGCAGAGTGCAGATCAGTGCAGATAATGCAGGACGAACGAAATGAGAAATGTAAATCACAAGTCTTGAGAAACGTCGACGTTTTAAGCTCTCCTTGTGCCGGCGAGCAGAGTTTCTCCGCCGGGATATTCATATTTTAGGATGAGCACCAGAATAATTCGAAGAGAAGCACATTAACATAAAAAAGTGGTCATTATTCAATAGTACCTTAAAAGGAAAAAAAAAAATAAGAAAAGAGAAAAAAGATTGAAATTTTTTGTTAGGTTAAAAGCAACTTGTATAGAAGCTTTGCTTTGGGTTTTGATTAAGGTTTATATGTTTAAAATAAATCAATAAAAATGTTTGTTGGATTGGATCATAGATTAAGTATATGTATAGGTTACCCAATCTTGACAATTAAAATACATATATTTGGGTATGTAGCAGATCTAGGTCGGTTCAGATATTTAAAATCTGGAAAAAATTAAAAATATCTGAAAACCTGAAAATAGAAAATGTCTAAAAGCTCAACAAATACTCAGAATATATTCAAATACTCGAACGATATGAAATTCTTCGTGAAATATAACTCTAGAAATCGAAAACACCCAACTTTTATCTGAATAATCGAATATATTTTTAATTTTTAAAATTTTACTTCAAATCTGAGAGTATAGCTGAAAACAAAAACTCAAAAAAGAAAAAAGAATATATGTAATACCAAAAACATATTGAAAATATCCAAATATACCTAATATACACAAAACATTTCATGTATTATTGGGTATCCGACCGAGTGTTGGATAGGATCCATACCGAACCAAGATTCGATGGTTCAAAAAAATACACAATATGTACATTTCTTTGGACTCGGAGCCAATCATTTTTTTTGGATTCGAGTAAACACCTAGCTTAAGAGAAAAGGAGAGTTATATAAAATCTACATACAAATTCTCTAATAAACTAATTCAAAAATTATATAGTTTTAAACAGACTTTCTTCTTTGATACAGAACAATTTTGTACTATAATAATATACAACAATCTCAAAATACTAATTCATATCAAATTTTATAATCCGAAAAACCCGCGCTTCCAAAGCGCGGGTCAAAATCTAGTAATAATTTAATCAAGTAACAATGTATCATTGCACAAGACTCGTGTCTATAACTTTGTGACTAGAAGACCTGAACAGGTGTACAAAAAAAAAAAAAAGAAGACCTGAACAACTATACAATGAATCCTTGCTCAAAAATACAAATTCATGTGGGTTTACTTCTGGTTTATTTAGAAGAGAATGTTTACCCGTCAAGATGTTTATTTAACTACTAATACTGTAATGCAATCTTGTACATGAAATTTTCGTATATATATATATATATATATATATATATATTCTCATTTTCACTATCATCTTAATTCTGAATCAAATATCTTTGAAGAAATTAAATATCGCGTCCTGTGTGTCAGATTCAAGTTGATGACGAAAGTAAACTAACCTTTTAATAAAATAAGGAAAAATAAAGACATGAAGAAACAACATAATAACTTTTTCATCATTCGTGTTCCAAAAAAAAAAAAAAAAACTTTTTCATCATTCTGATTCATAGTGCAATTAATCCATATGGCCCTTTGGATGTGCAACTTGTAGATTTTGGGCCCCGTCGTCAGAAATTAATTTGTATAATATCTTTTTGCCCAAAACTGAGAAAAAATGCTTTTTTGATTAATAAAGAATCTACTATCTGAACCTATATGTTGATAAGATGAAGTCGGCCCCGATTCTGCTCGATGCAAAATTTGTTTGGTTCGCTTAAAACATTTGTTGAAGAGCGAACCAATAAGCTATCGCCAGCCAGAGTTCACATGGCCTACCAAGCTTGGTCTGATCTAATCTACTACTGATCTACATAAATGGGATAATTATTAGGTTCCATTAGGCAAAAAACCTTGAAAAAACCTTCATAAAGCTAAAGGAAAAATGTGTTAAAAAAAGCTAAAAGGAATATCAAATAATCTATAATGTGTTATTTTTTAAAATAGACGAATTCGATGATAAAAATCACTTTCACTTTCATATATACCTTTAAAATATAACTTTTAAAATATAAATAAATCTTATATAGTATAAAGGAAAAATAGAAATATTTATTTGTGAAAAGAAACAAATGCGTAAAACAGATTAGTTTCTAAATACTACTATATAAATAGATATAAAGATAGATTGGAGACTCTTAGCATTTAATATATTTTATATCTTCGATACCAAAATACTCTGGTTCTGACATTTTCTCTGAATTGTCAAACCTAAATCACTAGATAGTAAGAAATAGGTTCAAATGTCTCAGTCTAAACCTACACGTTACTAAGAGCACCCACATTGATGAACCCCCCTTGGAGGTTCACAGCAATAAAAAAAATAATTTTTTTTTAATTTTCGTTTACTTTTTTTTAAAAAAAAAAATTAATTTTGGACCAATCATATGTTGACACGTGGTGAACCCGGGGTCATTGGGGTTCACCGCGGTGAACTTTTGAGAAAAGAATTCATAGAAATCTGATTTTAATATTATTATTTTTTCTCGGTTCGCGTGTGAACTCCCCCATCAACCCTTGATTGGGGTGCTCTAAGTGTTAGTTTCATAAATAGTCATTTATTTATTTAGATATTTCTATTTTTTTTTTGAAACTAATGTCTATATTTCGAAGAGACGATGTTTTTGGAATCTCTTTCGATGAGCTGAATTTAATAATTTCATTACTCTTTACGAAGATCAGAAAAATATGTGTAATTCCCCTAAATATCACCAAATATCCAAGAAAAAATTAATAATAGATATATTAGTAAGATACTATTTGTTAATAGTAAAAAGTATTCCAATACTAATGAATAATTAGTTAATACAAATAAATATTTTTAAATATTTATATTTATTTAAATAAGATTAATATTATTACTCTAGATTTTATATAAAAAATTATAAAACTTAGATTCTAAAACCTAATTTATCAACCTCTAAATTCCAACCTTAAAAGTCTAAACACTAATTCTTAATTCGTTGACCGTATGAATATATATGTTTTAATATGATTTGATGGATGTTATTTGTCTATTTGGAACAAAAGCATATTTTAGTGATATTTTAAAATTGTTATCCAACTAACACCTATACCAATTAAACTGCATAGATGATATAAGGCCGAAAAGCAGGACTAATATTTTTTTTAGAGCATTTCCAATTATATCTTAAATTCTCAAATTCGGATGTTTTGTCATTCTAACTCAATTTTTGTCATTCTAACTCAATTTTAAATCTTTAATTTTGTAGATTTTGAATAGTAACACCTTAAATTTGAGATTTCAATATTTAAAATCTCAAAACTATTATTCATTTTATTTTCAGTTCTTACAATTATTTTATTTCCCAAATATATCTACTAACTTTATTTAAAATAACTTAAGTCCACCTAAATAAAATAAAATAGAATAAATATCATATAACATTAAAATAAAATTCACACAAATAGAAAAATAAATTAAATAAAGTTCACACAAAATAAAAATACGTTAAACAAACTTAACATAAATGAAAACAAATTACATAAACTTTTAAATATTACATATTTTACATGTGGTACCAAGATACCATAATTCATCGGCCAACCGGATCCTGAACCTCCAAGATAATCGAAATATGGTTGATAAATATTCAGACCAAATAAAAGATGTTACTGCTCTTCTTAGTCCTTTTTGTATGTTATTCACCCTTTTCAATCTCATATACTTACGTGTATCAGCATCAACGTCTATATTTGCTAATAATATCTTATCATCTCGTTTTCGTTCTTTTAAGGCTGACTTTTTAGCCTGATTTCGGAGACATAATTGCTGCAACTCATAATTACTCATAGTTGATGCACTTTCTTTTTTAAAATAAGGATTTGTTTATTTGATGAAATTATAGAGTCAGCAGATGAATTATTACCTTCAGTCATTTTTCTATTTAATTTTGTTTTTCCGTTCCAATAGGACGTTGTGATGAATTTGATAAGAAAATAAAATTTCAAACTTACTAGCTGAAGTGTTCGTGTCTGTAAACTCGTCGCCTCTAAATCATGGACAAAATCCCTTTTCCCGCCTCACTTGCTACCTCGATTATTCGAGTTGGTTTCCGACAAAGACTTTGTATCGTCTTTCCTCCATAAACGATACAAAGTTGAACGTGCCTTTTAGAGTTCTACAATCGAAGTTTGCTATCATAGTAGGATTTGCACATTGCTAGAAGAAGAAGACATGTATGATATAATGATAACGTGTATCATAATGAATAACATGATAATCAATGATGAATGTGATATCACCGCACCTATTAGAGATGCAAGATCAGCGTCTGAGGTAACTGTTGAAATAACAGTGAATGAACATACCCGATTTCAACAATTTCTAGCTTGTAATCTACAAATTAAAAATAAAGAATCTCACATATCACTTTGGAATGCGTTAATTGAACACATATGAGAGCATTACAGAAATAATGTTGAGTAATTTGGTATTTTATATATAGTTTTCTAAAAGTTGTGTGCATCTGTGTTGTTTTATTATATATGTAATTTCTATTATTTTTATTATATAGTATTGTATGTTGTATAATATATTAAAGTATGTATTATATGTATTTGTGAAGTTTTATCATTATTAATAATGTTTATTAATGTTAAGGATTATAATGTAAATAAAATAAAATTTTTAAGGATTTTTGTGAGGATTCATGATTGGATCAATCAACCTTTAAATTTTCATTTTGAGGTTTTATTCTCTTTAAAATAAGGTGGGTCCAAGATGCTCTTACAAATAGTGCAAGCAAATGTTAGCATTGACAGAGGAAAGGTTTATGACACAACGGAAAAACTAGTCTAGTTATCTCATTTTACTTGTCGTTTTAGATTTGTAACAAAAATTAAGAAAACATATAATTTCACATTTTAAAGATAAAGACATCATTATTTATAAATGTAATCATATTTCAATCAATAAAAATAAAATAATGTCTAAAATTAATAAAAAGAAATTACATTAAAATCATAAAATCGGTACTTATTTTAAAATTATAATTTTACACTACAACTAAATTGAAAAGTTGAAACTGAGGGAGTATAAAGATAACATTCATACAAATATACTGAGTTATTGACTCATTCAATAAACAAATTTATTTATAAAGAAATGAATACGAACTTCATATAGGTAAACGATGGAGCATGAGGTACACAAGTCTCAAAGGATTACTGTGAACCTAGCCAGGCTGTGTTTAGGCTTGAACCTTCTTTCTGGTACGGTGCCTTCGATGCAATCCTGTTATACGGTACGGTTACGAGTGGGATATATTAGAAACTTGCTTTAACAACAAGTTAAAATAGTGGAGTACTAACATAAAATGTTTTCACAAATATGCATTTTACCTATCCTTTCTCTTTTCTAGGAATTGATGAAGCGAAGCTCTTCTAGCAATTGGAAGTTCTACAAATCAATAAGAAAGTTAGACAAATATGTTAAGCCAAATGGTCAGAGACTGAAACAAAGTGCCCTGGGAAAAATACTTACCGGAAGCTAAAGAGGACGTGTTGGTCTGGATTGGCTCTTTAACTGGCCTTGGGATAGAAGCAATCTCTTTTTGGTTCTTGGCTAAGCTTTTAGTATAAGCACTCTGGTTATTGTTCAATTCAGTTGTGAAGCTTTTCGCACTTCCTTTGTTAGCCAAGTCAATGACTTGTTTGGCTTTCTCAGCAGAAAAATCATCAAACGCCATAACTTGACCGCTGTAGAATATGGTCAATGGAGCAGATTGAGACTCGTGCTTCAAAGATCTGTTCAGGTTCAAAAGACAACCCACAAAAAAAAAAAAGAAGTCAAATCTAGTATAAACAGAGGATGTTTTATCACTATTTACAAATAACAAAACATACTTAGTCTCTGTGATCTTCACGACCTCTTCCTTGGCCCCAAAGGAGGACGAAGGAAACAAATCATTCTGTAGTTCAACGTCTTGAGCAGCTTTAGAATCGATTCCTGAAGCTTCACAAAGAACAGATTCATCATCATCACCAAACCTATATCTGGTTTTTACCTAAAAGTTAGGATTATTTTTCCACCAAAAAACAAAGATGATTTAGTTTCCGTTTAACATATATAACCGATTCTCAGCTACTTGTTCCACAAGTAATTGATGTATCGACTCCTATACTACCCTAGAGAATCTAACAAACCTAAAACAGATCAAGAGAGAGAGAGAAGGGTTTGCTTACCGTTGACGTCAGGCTTGCATGTCATTGCCAAGCTCAGATCTCCAAAGCTACCCTTCTCCTTGAGATAACGACTCAATCGACTACATGTCTGTGAGAAGCTAGGCTTCTCAGGTAACTTCCGACCAGGGAACTCCCAACACTCGGCAAAACGCGACATCGTTAAAGCTCGTTCCAGATGTGAGAAAAGAATAGGAGAGGAAGAATCTTCGTGCTTTCTTGAATTGCTTTTCTGCCTTGTTCTCGAATATAAATATAACAAATGAGTCAATGACTATGAGAATCTTTTATTACTTTCTTAGCTGGTTGCAGATAATAAATTCGATAATAAAGCATATAGAGCACGTGTTAAAATTAAATACATTTTATACTAACAGTAGGCACTAGGCGGTAGGGCTGGGACTTATCATTCGGGATCTGGATCCGAAACCCGCTCCAAAAATAAGATATCCAAGGTGTTTGGATCCGGAAAGTAAGATTTCGGATCCGTCCAAACTGAATCCGGATCTGGATACCATAATTTTTAGGTCTGAATATTCTGATCTGTGTTTTTAAAATATATATTTTTTAATTTTAATAATAAGTTTATTGGATAATTACTATTTATACATAAAATTAGTCTTAGAATATTCTATTTTAATTTTAATAATATTGTATGTCATAAATATATTTATAAATTTTGTATAAACATTTAATTTATATATTATTTTTTAATTTTTTGTATTTTAATTTTTTCTTACGGATCCGGATCCATATTCGGATATCCATGGATATCACAGTTTCTAAACGAATATCTGAATCTTGGCGGAAGATACGGATCCAATCCACGTACTAAAATCACGGATCCAACGAATCCAGATCCGAATATTCTAAATTTTTTAGATATCCGAATCCGTCCCACCCCTATTTTGTTATTTGTTAAAAGTAAAACAATTTTAAAATTTAAATGCAATGTATTCTAACATATTCTTTTAAAATAACATTCATTTATATTTAGTGAAAATAGAAAAAATGTTAATTATTCTCACGAATATAGATGAAAAATAAAATTAAAGGGAAAACAAAGGTAGCTTTTAGGATTTTCCTTTCAATATTTTTTTAATAATAAGTGTTGTTTAAACTTCTTATACACATGAAAATTAATAATTTTCTGCTTTACCCCTATGTTTGCATTATTTTGTTAATAAACAGATCTAAAAGAAAAGTAAAACTGACAATTTTATATAATATTTGCGCTGTAAATATATAAGATAACTCAAAATTTTGAAATGTATTTCTATAAAATGGAGAATTTTAGAAATAAATATAGAAATGTCTATTGTAAATGTCTATTGTAAGATCATTGTCACTCAGCCATCTCAGTTCTTTTGTTGGGGTTTATAACCATTTTGTCGTTAAACTACTAAACACATTAGAAAAAGGATAAGATGTTTGTTGTTTCGTGATAGATGAAATTTTAGATGTTTGTTGTTTCAAGAAAATAGATGATGTTTTAACATTTTTTTTATATTGTTTTAAATTTTATTGAAAACTATCTAACCAATAAATTTTTGCAGTCATTTCTTTAACTGGTTGAATGATTTTTAAATTATATTTTAAAGTTAATTTTCTGAAAAAAAATTAATTTTTTTAACCTTTGTGTATCAAAGTAAAACATCATGTATTATGAAACAGAAGGAATACTATTTAGTAAAATACTTTTATGACAAAAAAAATTAGTAAAATACTTGGACAAGAATAATACTATACACGATCTATGATGATGCAATGACATAAATTGCATAAAACTCTTGAATCTACGACATAAACTAAAGATATATGGCTAATCACACCATGCATGTAGTTGATTAGGACAACACGTGAGAGTTTTAAATTCGTTTTAAGAATTTGAGTCTGAAACATATTAAAAACATATCACAAGAAACAGATTTTCAATGGCAAATCCAAAGTCTGCTACGTTTGCTCCTATCCAAGTTCTCTGGCAACATCAGATCTTGATCCTAAGAAACTTAGCTATAGCTCTTGGTAGTTTAAAAAAAACTGGGTGTTGATGATTCCCACCACAACATAACATGGGGAGTTCTTGTGAAACACTGCACAGAATAATTACATGCTTTTAAAACTCAGCTTCATCACTGTACAATGATGATGGATCAGAGAACAATGGATGTTAATGTACCTTAACAGCAAGTTATACAACCCAGGTCTGGAGTACAAGAAACCGACTATAGCCTTCACTTGTAAGGAACAAAAATGATGCTGGAGTTATGGCCACCAAACCCAAATGAATTTGACAGGGCTGCTTTAATGTTTAGCCTCTCCTTCTTAGGACCCACCAGCAAACTTGTATCCTGCTCCAGTTTCATCACATTAGGTAGTGTTATTAAATCTCCGGCCGACAGTTTTCTTATGGACACAGTAAATGGTATTTGTGTAGTATACTAGTATCGAACTATGACCATCTTGAACTAACAAAAGGCGAAGAAAATAACTAACATACCACTCCATTGTCTGGATTCTCGAGGTTGATGTTTGGATGAACCCATCCTGTTCTTATTGCCTGTAGATAACAACAGAGAATTAGCACGAAAAAGGCCAAGATTTCACACTATTTCCTTCCTTGAGGAACATTGATGTGTTGTCTAATATTAAATGTGTTACCTGCACGGTTGCAACAGCTTCTACGGCCCCAGCAGCTCCTAGCAAGTGTCCGATCATAGATTTTGTGGAATTTACTTTTAGCTGCCGACATATTGTGAAACCAAGTAAGGTAACCAAACGAAAACTACCATGGAATTTTGTTACAGGACTGAAAATTGAGGAGGCCTGGACAGATAAAAGTTACCTCAGGATTTTGGCCAAAACAGTGAGCAAGAGCTTGGTACTCCTTTAGGTCTCCAGCTGGGGTTGAGGTTGCATGTGCATTTATGTAGTTGATCTGTTCCTTGGAAATCCCAGCGTCAGCTAATGCTCTCTCGATACAGAGTATGACACCAGCCCCTGTGGATATAAGACGTGATGTGACAAAAGACAAATGAGGTTTAAAACTTGCAGTAGAGAGTAGAAAACTAAAATGAATTAGGGGAAAAGGAAGCTACCATCAGGGCGAGGCTCGGTCATGTGGTAGGCATCACATGTGAAACTGCCACCAAGGAACTCTGCGTAGATAGTTGCTCCTCTTTTCTACAAGAGGAACATCAGAATACATAAGTTCTTACAACTATTTTTCCATAGCAAGAATGAACAGAGCTTGGCTGTGATTAAAGAAAGAATACATAGGAAACAAGGAAACAGAGCAAGAACGAGTAAGGTACATACCTTAGCATGCTCAAGTTCTTCCAGAAGCAGAACTCCAGCTCCCTCTCCCATCACGAAACCATCTCGATTCTGTTATGCAAACAAGCAAGTTTACCAAATTAGAAGATTATCCAAACACAACACACACGTTTCGTCACATTAAAACTCTTTCAACATTACAGTGTTTCTAACATGTACCGTTGGTAATCAAGACTTGAAATAAGAGAGGACAAGAAATTGTTGATGAACTTACGCTATCCCAAGGACGTGAAGCTTTTGTGGGATCATTATTCCTTTGTGAAAGAGCCCGGCATGCAACAAAACCTCCCAAACCTGCATTATAGGTACACTTAAGATAAGAAACATGTAGCTTAGGTTTCAAGAACAGAGAGAACAATATAATAAAGGAGAACGAGTTTGCACCTATTGGAATAATAACTGCATCTGAGCCACCACAGAGCATTACATCCTGAAAGATTTAGTGGAAAGACAGACATAGTCCAATAAAAGTAGAACCAGATGAAGTCTACCAAACCTAAGAATTTCCAATTGGGTGGAGGATACTTACAGCTTCTCCTCTAATAATGTGGTTTGCTGAATTCAGAATGCAGAAGTTGCTTGTTGCACAAGCAGTTGAAATAGAATAGTTTGGCCCCATCCATCCCTAATACATGTCCACAAAAAGAAAGATTAGTACTAAATCGCTGGTGATCCTCCATGTAATATTACATAGCATACAAAAATTAATCAGACCAGATCCATAGCAAGCATAGCAGAACCCATGTTTGTTGTTGCGAAAGGTACACAGAAAGGATTCATCTTCTTGTAAGAGATCTTCAGCGCTTCAATAGCATCGTTAAAGACCTGTATCAACAATATAGATTGTTAGAGATTCAACGGTCAGCTAGGAAAACAATCAAGAAAGTACACCTTCATGCCACCCATTGCAGAGCCAATCAAAACACCACATTTGGCTTTGTCAAACTCAGCCATTACTTCATCAGTTACACCACCATCAGCCAAAGCTTTCTTACCAGCTGTGAGAAGATAGAGCATGAACTTGTCCATCCTTTTAGAAAGCTTTGGAGCAACCCATCCTTCAGTAGAGAAGGATTTGATCTCTCCCGCAATTCTCTTATCAAAAGACAAAAAAACAAAGAAAGATATTCAAAGTAAACTACAAAAGAAAATGAAGAAACTCTCATGTAAAAATGCTTACCGTGGGAAACTCAGAACAATCAAAATTCTCAATCTGGCTAATACCACTGTTGCCTTGTAGCAAATTCTCATAAAAGGTATTTGGGTCATGACCTAATGATGTTTCAACTCCCATTCCTGTCACCACAACCCGGCGCTGCTCTGTAGGAAGCTTCTTGTTACCTGTGGCTTCCTTTTCCATATCCATTGCAACAGCCATGGCTCCACCTAAAAAAAAACCAGAAAAAATCATTAATAGTATTTGATGATAGATTAACTTAAACTAGCTACTATCTAGTAACCATATCTCAATGGCATTATACCAAATGGCAACTTCAAAAATTTTAATATATATTATAATAGTTTCACTGCCATTTGTTCACGTCTCCAAACTCTGTATTAGGATGCATTCATAACACACATTGAATCACAATAAAATAAAATAAAGAATCCAACTTCAGCATTACCCATTAACACAAACCCATAACAACATGGAACTATTAAGACTTGTGTAATGAAGGAAACATAAAAGAAAGAAACTTTAAACACAAAAAAGAAAAAACAAAGCTTGTCAACTTGCAAACAATACCCAGAAACCAAGATTAGATATTTATGAGAAGAATGTAATACCGGAAGAACTAGTTGCTTGATTCAGTCTCCTCTGTTTACGATTCAGAGAGACAGAATTGGAAGAAAAGGCATTGCCTTTATCGTTGTTGTTGTAGTGATTGCAAGGCTTAAACTCCAGACAAGAAGACACGAGAGCCTGAATGCTACCGGATCCAGAAACACCCGAGCATTGGCCGCCGAGCTGTCTCCTTCGACGACTCCGCCCACCGCCGCCGTGAGAGACGGAGGACATGCAAGCAGCGACGAAGAAGGTGCAAAAGGGAGATGCGTAACAAGAAGACGCAGCACCCACCACCATTGCAACAAGACGACAAGGAAGAAGACAAAGCAAGAAAAGGGTGAAGAGAGAGAGAGAGAGAATCTAGAGATTTAAGATGATTCGATCTCTCTTCTTCTCTTCTCTCTGTTTCAGGATGCGTGGTGAGCGTAATGGAGGCTTAAAATCGTGCGTGGAGACGTCAAAAATAAAAACCTTCTGTTAACAACAAAACACACACAGATAGCGAGACAGAGATACACACATACATATCCATGACCAGAATAATTTTTTTTTCTTTCTTTTGTGACAACATCTTTATTCATTTTTCTTTATTCTGAATCTGAATTAAAATTAAAAATGTATTATAACCTTTTATACATGAAATAATGTTATGCAACTTTAATGTATTTTTGTTGTTGTTGAAAGTTGATATCTTTTAGAGAAAAGTAATGAAATAATTTCCGGTTTTCTGTTTTTTTTAATCAACCGGTAGATTAAGATTAGATCAAATATTATTTTACAAATATTGCCTATCCTTCCCGAGCCCAGAGCCAACAAGGTAAAAATACTACCCTAAATAATTTCATGTCTATTAGTTCATTTTTGGTTTTAAGTATACTATATAGCAAAAAGTCATTTTTAAGTAGAAGTAGTTTATTTATTTATTTATTTTTTAGTAGAAGTAGTTTATACTTTTAAAATACACTCGATTCTCACTTCTAGAACAACTATATAAATTAGTAAAATAATTTTCCTGTTTGTTATGTTTGTTGGAATACCTTTTAAAAAATTTCCTATCATACTAGCAATTGAAAATATTAACAAAATTTCCATAGACAATTTTTGTCTCACATAAATTTATTATAACCAATTTTAATTGTATTATGTTTATGATAAATGTTTTTTTAATCTTTAACATGCGAAACTACACGGGCAATGAAAAATATGACCCAACACACTTTGTACTAGTACTGATATAATTTGATGATTAAGGATTTAAGAACATGGCTAAACTTTTCTATGGAGTTAACATAGTTTGCAGCTTTTAGAAGACCATTTCAAGAATTCAAGATCATTCATGTACCAAGGAATTAGAACATGACTATAGACAATTTAGTTAAGATCGTCCTAATTTATTGATTGTTCTATTATGATACGTATTCCCAAACCAAATTTATCTTGTGATAGAAACAGTCTTTTAATGTTAAAACAAAAAAAAAACAGGCGAAATCAAAATTTATAAGTCTTCTAGTGAAATTAGTTTCGTTAGTTTTATGTTTTTAAAGAATCCATCCCTTGACATAAAACACTAATAGACCATTGGCCAATCACTAGTTCATGCACTTTTCTTGGAAGTTAATGAGAAATAAACCAAAAGTAATTGTGCAGTTTGTGGAGAGAGATTGCATATATTCGTCACCAATTGTTTTAGAGAATAGCAATTAGCAATAATGTAGATTCATAATCGTATGCATATACTTACTTACACAGAGATTTGGTGACCTCGGTTTAATCGAAGGAAGAACACTTGGATACCAATATTTTACCTTTTTTTCACTCGTCGTATTGTGGCAGCGAAGTGCTGCAGGGAAGGGATAGCGATATGACAAAAGATACGCAACTGTTTTAACTTATATTTTCATAGAAATATTCAAAAATACAAATATACATTAGGTGACGTACATACACTGACACACAACTTCAGTTGTTCATAATCATAGATAACCAAAAAAGGAAATTTGAAGTGGTCCGGTGCTGATAGTAGATCCAGAAGAAAAAAACCAATTGATATAGTACTGTCATCAGCTGAGCAGCTGACTATAAATAAAATTTGAAAATGGACCTCTCGAAATCATTAAATTGTTACAATTAATGTTCTTTTGACAAATGCATGTAACCAATAAATTGATAGGATCCTATTGATGGAACATCACACACATCTTTTTTTTTTCGAACAACACATCACACACATCATATATTGCATAAGAAAATCAAGTTGTATTAAACTACTGGTTAAACACCCAAGAGTTGAGGGTTGTGTTTGTTTAACTTTTTGTTATTTTCAAGTAACAAGAATAGAAACTTTTAAGGAGTCTTTAGCAAGGTGGGAGGTCTAATTTTCTATGAGTTTGTGCTATAAAGAGTTTTTAAAATCCTTTCTTAAGGACTGATCTCTTCATTGTTCACGGATCCTACTGCCTACCTGACAACCCGCGAAAGATCATCTTTTTTTTAAATTCGAAATATTCTTACCAAATTCGAAATACCCTTTTTGTTAAGAACTCTTATGGGTCTCACGGTTGTAAATGCTCTAAGAAGCTAGAGAATGGAAGAACAAAATAAATTAAAACAGAGGAAGTAGGCAAGTAGCAAGAGAAAATGCATGGAAAGGATCAAAGTGGGTAAGCTCTCTCATACTTAACATTCACATCAACATTCTCAGCTACACCAGCTTAATCTCCAGTTTTCATTTTTTGTATGCATCTGATCAGTGTTTCACACGTGGCAAACCGTATGATGACAGGGATACCAAGACTCAAGAGAATGAGAGAGATCACAAGTCCAAGAAAAAGTGTGTTCTTTTACGATAATACATAGTTATATACACACACATTTCTCCAAATTTATGTTACTATTGAGGTGCCTTACAATTATGTGTTTTCAACAATTTAATGATTATTAATCCGAGCTTCAGGTATGCGAGATTGAAACAATGATTATTGTTCTTTCCTGTTTTTAAAAGAACCAAAAGTTTAGTAGCAAGAAGTGAGAGTTTTCAATCCCATGTATTATTGGTTCAACTTCTTGTAGGGTTTTCACCATGAAATATATAAACGATGCACCTTGGTGAATATGAAAGGAAACGTAAAATAGAGTTTTGAATGGTTTGTTTGCAACTTAAAATATTATGACGACGATGTTGGATCTTCCTTATGACTTTCGAAATGAGTTATTCTCTAGGGTTCCTTGGACTCTACAAGAGCAGTACAATCAACATGCAAAGCTTGGAACGCTTCATTCTATCGGAGATTTGCAAGATGATGGAACATAACGTTAAAATAACATCGGAAGAAGCAAGGGAGTTAGGTGAGTCTAGGATGATCTTGATAATGCAGATCAATTGGTAGCAACTAGTTCAGTGGAAGGGTTGTTAAAGGGTGAGGACATGAGTTCGAGTCTCACCAACAACCTAATTATGGAGTTAGTAAGAATTCATACTGAAAGGGTTGGGGTTGTGCCCTGCAGGGCCAGCCTGGCGGCCATAGGCGGGTAAATCCCACGAGACAAGTTGTTACAGTATCATAATGTATATCTAATGCGTTTAAGGGTTTAAACAAGTTTTGTGACCTTGATGTTTCTCTCAAGGGAAAACCCTTACTGGTGCATGCATTATAGACTCATGGGGACAGATCACTAGTAAGGTCTGTTTTGATTTCACAAGAGTGGGATTTGGAGGGCTTCAAGATTTATCATTCCGGGTTCCTTATCGGTTTCAACATCTTGTAAGACTTACAATATCCGGATTATTTTTTGGTTTGAATCAAAATACATAATTAACTATATATATATATATATATATATCATTTTTGTTATTTACGGTTAGGGCTGGATAAAATATGTATAAATTTTTATTCGATTTGGTTTCCGTCTTGATTCGAACCAAGATATTCTTACTCTAGTAACAAATCAAATACTAAAATGCAATATCCGTAAAAAACAAAGAAAATCACAAATATTAATATATTTAAGAATGGATATCTGATTCGATCTATTATATGCACATATATATACTTATATTTAACGAATTATATATATAATATAATTTATACAAGTTTTACAATATTGTTATGTATTAAATTTATTAAATTAGGTATTAGAATTTAAAATTTTAAATAATGTTTTTTTGTAATAAAATGTTATATTTTTAGATTTTTAGTTTATTTTAATAAATTTTATTTTACTTATAGAACAAATCGGATATCCATTAAAATTTCCGGATATCCGAGATACCAAATATCCAGGTGGCTACGGATCGAGTTGACACAAATACCTCCAAATATCAGTATATTCGATTCACACCCACCCCTATTTATGGATACAATTTGGTCTTATTTATATGAAAAAACTTTACTAATGTCTAGGGGTATTTTATTTTCAAGTAATTTTATTTCAAAAAATATTTCTCATGTGTTATTTTAAACAAAAATACCATTTAATAATAATTAACACTATTTTTATATATATCAACTACCTCTATATATTTTTTATATACGTATGTACACATTGACGTGAACACCTATATAACTAAATATATACCACAAATAAACTATCTAATTCTTTAGAAGTTGAAATATTTGTTTCTTAATATTTTTTTCACTATCGACCAAATTGTAGTGAAATAATTTATCTTAATAATTTCATTTTCGTTCTCTTTAACTATCATCCGTTTACAAACTATAATATAAAATTATTAGTTTGACATTAAAACTATCTAAAATATATATAACATGAAAACCAAACAAATAATATATCACTAGAAGAATCAAAAACATAAATAAACCAAAATAAATATTGATTTAGAATGATTGTTATATTTTAAGAGATTAAAAACAAAAAAAAAATTAAATTGATATTTTAATTAAATAGATCTAATATTTGTTTATTAAAAAAAACGAAATTAGCTAGGTTATTACCTAGTTATATAAGAGAGGAACGGCAAATAGGGTTTTAAAGGGTTTGTTCCAACGTGAAAACTATGACGACGATGTTGGTTCCCTCGGAATCTGTGAGAGCAGTACGATCAACATGCAAAACGTGGAACAGTGGACTATTCTTGAGGAGGTTTGCAAAGACGATGGAACATAACGTTAAAGTAACATCGGAAGAAGCAAGAGAATTAGGCGAGTCTAGAATGATCGTGATGATGGATCATAATGTTTATCTAATGAGCGTCATTGTCAACGAAAACCCATCAACAAAGCGTCTAGGTAAACTTACTTCCCTAACACACGAACAAGTCAAGATATCTCAAGTCTTTCACTGCGACGGTTTGTTACTATGCATCTTGAAAGACGACAAGAGACTTGTGGTTTGGAACCCTTGTCTAAGGGAAACAAGGTGGATCGAAAAAGGCCGACATTTTGACAAACTTGCGGAGTACAAGTACGCTATCGGGTACGAGGAAGATTCTTGTCATCGACAACACTACAAAATCTTGAGGTGTAGAGATACTAAAGCCGAAGAAGACTTTTTATTATATGAAACATACGATTTTGGGTCTAGTTCATGGACTCCTCAATATTCTAAGGCCTTAAGAGGTCTCATGTTTTGTGACCGTGGTGTCTCTCTAAAAGGAAACACGTACTGGTGTGTTACAGACTCACAGGGACTGATCAGTCACACAGTCTGTTTTGATTTCAGAGCATTGAGATTTAGAGGGATTCAAAACCTACCGTTCACCGCTACTTATAAGCATCTTGTGAGTCTGTCTTGTGTGAGAGATGAGAAGCTTTCGGTTTTAGTTCAGTCTAGGGAAACACTTGTGGTTGATATATGGATCAGTGATAAGATTGATGACGAACAAAAGATTGGGTGGAATTGCATAACTTGAAAGTGAATTGGGGAACAAAGGTGTCGTGGAGCAAGTTCTTGAGAGTTGATATGGGACCATTCAGTAGCTTGATAAGGAAGGTATCAGATGGGGGTTTCTTTGTTGAAGAGGAGAAGAAAGTTGCAATGGTGTTTAGTAAAGACAGAGAAGAAAAATCAGACACAGTTAAAGTCTTTGGAGAGGATGGATATTTTAGAGAATTGGATCTTGGAGAGTATTCAGACAAAGAGTGTTGGCCACTTGTGTGCCCTTATGTTCCAAGTTACGAGCAGATCAAGCCACACAAAACCAGTTCAGTGAAGCGTCCATGTGATGGAAACATGTCGAGATATGATAATAAGCAAATCAAAGACAAAGATATATGATGATCATAAACAAGATTTTTTTGTTTTCTTTTTAAACACAAAGAACTTATAATATATGTTGTTTGAAGCCTTATTTCTTCTTATAATGAATTCACAAACTAAGGGAAAGTTTCTAAAAAATGCTAGATTTTCGAGTCGAGACAACAGCTGACCACTCAGCTACTGAGTTTTGTATTGGTTGTTCAATTTCGGTTTAGTTCTAGACTACTTCAAATTTGAGTAATAGAATGACTTTTTAATGTAAGAAAATGAATTTTCAATCTTGGCAGCTTTGCATTATATTCAATCAAAACAGAGATTGGTTCATCTACACATAAACTGAAAACAAGGAAATGGAGTGTACGAGAAGAGTTTGATGATCCAACAATAACAACAAAAGCTCCTTTTTAACGCTTGGAGAATTGTGGTGCCTTACGAGCCTTCTTGAGCCCAACCTTCTTTCTTTCAACGACTCTTGCATCTCTAGTGAGCAAACCTTCCTTCTTCAGAGGAGATCTATGGTCTGCACTTACTTTTAAGAGAGCACGCGCAACTCCAAGAGTAATAGCTTGAGCTTGACCAGAGAGACCACCTCCATGTGCTTTCACAAACACGTCGTAACTGTTCTCGTAACCTAGTGTCACTAATGGGACTTTAACGTATTGAAGCCACAATGGGTTGCCCTGAAGGTACTCCTAAACAAAAGGATTTGCAAGGATCATCATCATTATCAGCAATATATATGTGGGGATTGATTCAAAATCATTCATATTCACAAAACAGGTTGTTAAAATAATTTTGTAACAACCAATACAAAACTACTCAGAAAATCTAGCATTTTTTAGAGAAAAAATGTCTTTGTAACACTTTTCTACATAATAGAGAATGTCTTTGTAGAGGCCAAGACTATCTAAGCAGCACAATAAACTGCAATTTATAGTAATAAATGGGTTCAGACAACTACACGACAAAATCTCAATTTAAGCAAAACACAATAGAAACAGTTTGGCATCATCTTTGTAATAACGAATTTTAGAAATAGTAATGTAGAGAAAAGATAAGGTGTACCTTGGCATCGCGATAGTTAATAATAACTTTGCCGGTGCCTTCTTGGAGCACAACTCGAGCGATGGCGCACTTACGCCGTCCCGTGCCTATGATTTTCTGTGCTGCGAAACCTCCGGGAAGACGAGATTTCACGTACTTCTTCAGCTCCATTCTATCAACATCCTCCTCCGCTACCTCCGCGGGAGCAGCCACAGTGGCGGTGACTGAAAGAGAAGCGCGACGAGAAGATTTAGCCGGGAGTGAGAACGCCGAGTTTGTCCGGGGGAAAGAAATGGTGGTTCTTCCTTGAGAAACTTGGGAGGAGAACGAGAGGGACGTGAGAGAAGAGGCGAGGTTCGAAACCGATAACGCCATTGAATCCGCACGAAGAAGAAGAAGAAGAAGAAGAAGAAGAAGATAAGGGGAAGGGAAGGGAAGAGATGAGGAGGAACCGTCTCTCTCTATTGCTTCGTGAGCTCTGCAAGTTGTTGATGTAATCGGCTGGCCCATTAAAGACTTAAATGGGCTTCGTAAGAGGATACACGTGTCTGTTAATATTATCAGACTAATTGGCTTATGGCGTGTTTCTGTAAATGTATCTTGTTCAACAAAATTTATTCAACTCTCTCTAATAACATCAATTTGTAGTTGTACAAATCGATTAAGAGACACACACAAAAAGATAGTTATAATTTTTTGGGTGACCAATTATGTGTTGATACTTGGTATAGTTACAAATTTCGTTGCTAGCTTTAGTTTTCTATATGGACCATTCAACTTATTTATTTTTATTATATTGGCCATTAGCACGTTAATCTGTTTTTTTTTTTTGCAACAAAAGATTTTTATATTAATCAAACAATAGGTGGTCTATGAAACTAGACTAGAATTTGAATAACCAGCAAAATTAAAAAAATTAAAATAAAAGAGATCGTGCGGTTCTAGCTAAAGAATCTGCAAACCATTCGGTCTCTCCAAGGTATCCTTGAAGGATGTAGGTGATCTTGAAGAAATGGAATATTCTTTGTATAGCAGTTATCTCTTTTGATTCTGCAGATGCCAGATACTTGAGGTTCATATATTCTAATATATCTCGTGTATGTTGGTTCTTGTGTTCGGTGTCACTTTAATCTGATAAAAAAATACTCTTACAATACAAAAATTATCTCTAAACTTTGCATCTATACATACCTAATTTGGTATCGAGAGAGGTGTAGATCTGTTGAATCGACGAATGCAAAACTTTCATATTCATCTTTTAAAATAAATCATATATATAAGATCATATTAAAACGCTTAATTAAGATGTATATCTACTAGTACTACTCTACTATAATGTAATCAACATTCATGTAGAGATCATATCAAAACGCTCAAGGTATATAATTCTAGTACTATTTACTCTACTATAATGTAATTAACATTCATGTAGAGATCAATCTACCAATATAAGATATGAAAGAGCTTATGACCAAGACTGAAAAATCAAATATCTCAAGTTGCTACAAAGCTGAGGAACAATAAATAGTTTCAAAGGAAACATAAGAACATGGTGTCTAGCTACACGGGTTAATCAAGACTACAATAAGAAGTTCCCGAACCGTGCACCACTTGGAAACCCTCCAACTCCAAAGTAACTAGACTCATGATGATGATCATGTCTTTGTCGGAGACGAGGACGAGCTGTTTCGAGCCTCGGTGCAGGTGCAGGTGCAGATGGTCGATTTGGAATCGTATTAGGAGGCATGGATCTCGGATCAGAAGATGGCTTACCGGATCCATACAAAGGAACCAAACTGTCTTCTTGGACGAGAGCTTTACAAACAGGACAATGATTCGATTGAGAATGGAAGTGGATCCATTTGTAGAGACAAGGCCAACAGAACAAATGACCACATAGTGTCACGACCGGTTCTCTCGCCATTTCAAGACAGATGTTGCATCCAAAGTTGCTCGAAACATCTTCTTCGTTGCTCGTAGACATTGTGTGATCCTATAATACAACGATGTTTGAGGTTAGACCTAATGCAGAGAGAGAGAAGACTTGGCGAATGGAAACGGAAGAGAGTTGTTTATATAACGTACTAGGGAAAGCCCGCCCTACGGGCGGGATATCAAATTAAAAATTATTTAAAAATCTTTTATTTGAATGAATGAGCATGTGAAAATCTAAATATACAATATTTTTTAATTACACTTTACCTTTCACTATTTATTTTGATTTTTTTTTTGTTAGAAATCACAAATTCGGCACAATTATGATAGCATTTGTAATAAAAATCTTTAGAATGGCAGTTGGTTTGATTCTATTGTTCAATATGATTTATTTATTAATTTATATGTTTATTTACTGAATTCATAGAAAACAAATTCTCTAAAATTCACTGATTCAAATAATGTTGAGACTGACAAATCATAGATTGAGTTCAATGTATATCAGATCTAATGGACGAAGAACCTAACACATTAGGAGTAAGCATCTCTGCCATTTTTTTTTCACTTGACATGGCCTATTTTGAATTTTGAGCCATACATGACATTTGTTATTTTGAGTAAGTAATGTTGGATAATAATAGTAATCCAATCAACAGTGAGTGTTCATGTTCTTAACAAAATCCATTTCTAATTACAATAATGCTTGCCTTAGAAAGAATCTCAAGATATTATCATATATGATGCAACATCATTGGTTTGGAATCGCTACTGTTCGCAAGCAGAAAATATTAATAATGTCGACATGATGATGCTTGCAGGAAGAAGAGAGCGGAAATATAATGCCAGCAGTCCTAACTATGGTCGCTTAGCCACCAAGATAAGATCGAAGTATCTGGCGAAGATGCTTTTTAACTTGTTAAACCAAAACCTACAACACTTATAATTTTAGTCATATATTTTCAATTTAATTAATTATTCATTTTCATATTGGTCTTCGTTTTTTTTATTTTTTAACACTTAACCAGTTTTTAGCAGATCCGTGACTTATAACATCAAGTCCATTAAAAATGAAGATCCAATAACTTCATAAAATTTAAACTTTCTGTGATCTATAATAAAAAAAAAAAATCAGGTCAAGAATGAAAACAAAGGAAGAAAAGAATCTCTGAAAACTCATTTGTTCTATTATGTTGTCTTTCTTTCCTCTACTTTAGACTCTTTTTCTTTGTTTTTAAACCTATATAAATCCAACTATCTAAGATTTCAACATAGAGAACATTCATGAGCTTTTATTTTCCTTTTTACCTCAACTTAGACTGAAGTTGTTTCAGGACCACTATTGCCCAAAAAGATAGTGTCTACTTTCTTCTTAAACATGTACTATAAGCAAACACAGCCATTAACTGAATTAATGGAAAATACTTCAAAAGTGGCTTTTTCTTGATCTTGATTCAGTGATGTCCATCAACTTTAAAAGTAATATCTTTCTCAGAATTTTTGTTAACTTGCAACAAAGGTCCCACTATATCAACTCAAAAGTTATATCATGCATAAGCAAAAACATAAAATCAAATGATTCAAATAGAAGAAGAGAACATTACAAAACTGTTAATATCTATGTTTGGATTCACCTGCCACAGATTGAAACCTACATTCTCAGCATTGGACTGGTTCCGGTTATAGTTCTTGTCGTGGTCTGAAGCTCAGAAGTGATCATATTGAGCTTTCCCATGGCATAAGCATTTTTTATAGAGTTTTGAAACTTCTGTCCATCGGAAGCATCAGTGTACTGTTGAAGTATATATTTCACAAATGATGTTTCCTGCAAGAATGTTAAAATGGCATCACTTTCCAATAACCAAAATTGAAAAAGGTAAAATATTTATATAGAATGAGAGAGAGAGACTAACAATTGGTTTGTTTTTGATACCAAGGCGAGGCAGAGGATCAGAAGAGGAGACATGAACCAGAGCAAGCATAGCTCCCCTAACCTCAAGTAGAAGCATGTCTACTGTGATAATCAGGATCACCGAATCAAATCAAGCCACTGTGGTAATAAGGATTGAAGACGGAAACATTTAAATGAAAAACCAATATAGTTACGAACTATGTGGAGGAATAGAACAAACTCAAACAACAAACTCAAACAGAGGAGCAGAACAAACCTGGGAATCAAGCAGCAACATATCGACTTCCATGAGTTCGTTGTCGCCTGCAAATCGGAGAGGAAGATCGAGAAGTTAGCCATATCTCACAAATTTAGTTTACTGGTTAGCCTAGAAGAATGAGAGGATGACTCTCAAAGTAGGAAATCATACCTTTATATAGATCAACCTCCACCGCCTTACATAATAACAAATCGCATTGAATAGACTTCAGGTTAATGGAGGGTTTTGAGATGATGATTCAGTAACTGCCTCTAAAGAGAAGTTGAAAGAGAACACTGGTTCTGAGGAGCCGAAGAAGAAGAGCACGTGATTAACCCTAATTGAAATAGAGGGCCGAGGAACTTCTGAGAAGACTGCAAATAATACCAAGCCCATAAAAAAAGAAAAGCCCTAACGGATGCACAACGGACTTAATGAAACGCAGCGGATTGGCAAGATAGGACACGTGTCACGTCCAGCTTCATCAAATTAATGACGTGGCATAGGCTAGAGGGAGGCAAACATTACTTTATATATATAGATATAGATAGTTTGGGCTCTGGGCTCACGAAGCTTCCTCTTGGCTTTGTTTCCATTTTAACTTTTACTTCTATTTAAAATTTGGGGTAATTTGTTTTCTATAAAAATTAGTAAAAGAGAATATATAATACGCTGTTTTGTTGTTGTTGATACAAATCATATCTGTCCATTTCGGTTTAGTTAGATAAACTAAGAATATATTCTCTAAATTAGTTAGATTTTTTCTTGGTGTTCAAAAAAAAAATAGTTAGATTTTTTCTTGCTGAAGTTATGTATATCCTAAGAATATACGTAGAATTATTTTAGAGTATTCCTTTTCAAACAAGCAAAAATTTCTACTGCGGTAAAAAATAAAACCAATTACGTTGCTTCTTTTTTATGCTTCTCAAATTATATATATTGATAATCAAAGATCATTTGGCACATATAACAAATCAGTAAAAATGCTTGTTTTAATACTCGAAATAATACATAAACCCACTAAAAAAATACTACATAAAAACCCACTTAGTTTTGTATGAAATTAAAGCTTAGAATACAACTTTAAAATTATATGTCCAAAAAGAATACACGTTTTTAAATATTTCATGGAATAATGATTTTCTTTTGAGCTAGTGGATGAGTAGTGTTTACGGTTCAATTACGATCCAAAAGTTGTTTTTAAAAAGTATTCCACCAATGTAAGATATCTTTGTATTAAACGAATGTATTATTATTATTATATTTTTAATATGATGTATCTCAGATATACAGAACAGTCCACATTAATCTCTATAGAAAAATGTAGTCTACCGACAAGATTACGGTCGCCTAACATTAACATAAGGGCGGGGGGTACGTAAACTCGGCCAAAATATGACACCCGAAGGGCCCGAACGCACAATCCTATTCCATCCGAGTCCAAATTTTCTTTTTGGGTATTTTAATGGATCACTAGATCTCGACCCGCACAACCGTGTGGGTATTTTAAAACGAAACTATTTGAAATTATATAATATTTACTCTGTTTTAAATAGATGATGTTTTATAAGATTTATTTTATTTCAAAATATAAGATGTTTTGAGATTTTAATGTATATTTTGAGGTTTTAAAGTTATCTTTAATTTTATTGGAAATTGTTCAATCGATAAAATTTTACTCTTTTAATAATTTGTTGAATGATTATAAAATTATATCTTTAATAATACTTTTGTAAAAGAATGTAAATTTCTTAATTTTTCTGCTATGATCCAAAACATCATATATTAAGTAACGGAGGGAGTAAAATTCATCAATAAATAAATATAATTTGACTGTATATACTATTCAATTTTATAATAATATTTATGTAGCTTATAATATTATTAATTTAAAATTTCTAAATTTGTATTTTTGTACCAATTTTTAAAAACATTATTATGTAACATTACTAATTTATATATTTTGTTTTATTTCTAAATTTTAAATGTATAAAAAAGTAAATTAAATTGGACCTACATAATACATAAACAAATTTTGGGATATTGTTAAAAGTATATTACATAATTTTAATTTTTTGTAAAAAAATGAATTAAATTTTAATTATATTCTATGATAATTAAATTTTTAATCAAATAATTTTTGAAACTAATCTTGAAAAGATTCTATAAGATTTTTAAAAGATTTTGTTAGAATTTTCTTAAAATTATTTATTTGTATTTCAAATAAAAATTAAAAATATGAAAAGATATTATAATGATGTTATGTAAATTTATATAAAATTTCTAAGGATGGTCAAAACTAAAAAAATCACACATAAAGTGAGTCATGACTTCTCTTTTAATATAACTAGGAAACCACCCCGCGCGTAAACGCGCGGGAGAAATGATGTTTTTTTTTAAATTTTTTTTATATAAATTATATTTGTTAATTAATCATTTTGAATCATTTAATAAACTAATTATTTTGTATGAAGATCAAAACAAAAATAATCTTATATAATAGAAGAGTGAAAGTATAATTTGTGTTTGAAAATGTGTAAATTTAAGTGCTATGTGTTTAGCATAACAATATAAAGTAAACTTTAATATTAAACTCGCAGTCATTTTCTTTTATCTTTTTATATATGAGAAAACAAAATTTTAAAATTTGTTGAACTGATGGAACATTTTATAAATTTTCAGATTAAATAATATAATATGTTTTAAAACACTGTAATTAACATGCAAAGAACGACATTTTAAAAAACAATAAGACTCAGTAACTCCAGACAAACTGGGTTAGAAAAATATAAAAAGAATGTACTTTATCATAAGAAGAATAAGAGATTACAAAAAAATATAGATTGTTTTCTTATAGCCAGATTGGTTTGGATATGGTAGTTTAGTTTCACTGAAACTAAACCTATTAACTTATTTTTTGCAGACATCACATTAAATTTTTAAAGATAGTTTAGAACTATATAATGAATCAAACATTATATTCAAGAGTACTAAGAACCATACTTATATTAGAGAAAAACACATAAATTTTCTTAAAAAATTACATCTATAAAATGTTCTAGTTATAGTAATCTGAAAAGGTACATTGATAGATTATCAAGAGTTGTGTTTTGTTTTAAAATGAATATTTTCAAGAGTTACAAGGAAAAAAAAGTTCAACCAAATACATTTTCAGAATCATTAGATAGAACCATAACAATTACAACCACCAGATTGAAACTCTTCAAAAAAATTTAAAAAATTCAAGAATTAGGGAAAAGTATGACTCTTCAGATTAAAGAGTTGTGTTGTTTGAAAAAAAATAACTGCTCATAGCAATTTTAATTTAAGTGTACAAAAATTATTAAGACAATTAGAAGAAAAAAAAACAATTATAACTAAAGATTGTAATCCTTCAAATATGAAAACGTGTGACTCTTTCACGTAAAAAGATGTGTTGTTTTAAAAATATATGTTAATGCCATAAATATCTTATGTCTAAAAAACATTTCTTAGGACAATTGCATGAAAAACAAAACAATGGTTGAAAAATTGTATCTTTTCATATTAAACTGAAATATATTAGTTTAAAAGTTTCATCTTTCATTATAAAAATAATTGTGTATTTTCAAAAGAAAAAAACAATTGTTGAAAGGTGGTATCTTTTCATAAGAACCAAAATATATTAGTTTAAAAGTTGCATCTTTTTGTTATAAATAGAATTGTGTAGTTTCATAAAAAGTTATCTATTATTTTAAAAGTTGCATCTTTTCAATTTTAAAAAAGTTTATGTTTCAGATAAAATAGTTTAAAAGTATTTAAAATCTCATAATAACAATTGTGTCTTCTCATAATAACAATTATTGAAAGGTTGTATCTTTTCATAAAAAAAAACTGAAATATATTAGTTTAAACATTGCATCTTTTCATTATAAAAATAATTGTGTATTCAAAAAATAAATCTATTATTATAAAAGTTGCATAAAATATTTATTTGGACCATTAGATGAAAAATACAATTGTTGAAAGGTTGTATCTTTTCATAAGAACTGAAATATATTAGTTTAAAAGTTGCATTTTTTTACTATAAATAGAATGGTAGATTTTTATAAAAAAAAAATATTATTTTAAAAATTGCATCTTTTCATTATAAAAAAAGTTTGTGTCTCAGAAAAAATAGTTTAAAAGTATTTAAAAGAGGTCGTAAGAGTTTTGTCTTCTCATATAACAATTGTTGAAAGGTTGTATCTCTTCATAAAAACTGAAATATATTAGCTTAAAAGTTGTATCTTTTCATTATAAAAACAATTGTGTCTCAGAAAAAATAATTTAAAAATATTTAAAATAGTTATAAGAATTGTGTCTTCTCGTAATAAAAATCTACTAATTAAAACAATCTTGATTAATTTCAAATGTTGTGAATGCCAAATAAAAAGAAAAATTGAGACTCGTAATAAAAATGTCTATTAGTGTGAAAGGTTGAAAATACAAAATAAAATGAAAATTTGTGTCTCTTTAGAGAAATAAATGAAAGATTGTGTCTCTTAGTAAATAAAATGAAAGTTTGTCTCTTAATAAAAATCACAACTAATTCTAAAGGTTGTGAATGTCAAATAAAATAAAAATTGTTTATCTTAATAAAAAAATCTCAATTAATTCTAAAAATTGTGAATGTCAATCAAGATGAAAGGTTGTGACTCTTAATAAAAATATCAATTAATGTGAAATGTTGTAAACGTAAAATAAAATGAAAGTTGTTTCTCTTAATAAGTAAAATGAAAAGTTGTGTCTCTTAATAAAATAAAATGAAAAGTTGGGTGTCTTAATAAAATTACCTATTAGTTCTACAGTTGTGTATCTTAATAAAAATCTCAATTAATTTCAAAGGTTGTGAATGCCAAATAACATGAAAAGTTGTAATTCTTAATAAAAATGTCAATTTATGTGAGATGTTGTAAATGCAAAATAAAATGGAAAGTTGTGTCTTTTTAAGAAAATAAAATGAAAAGTTGTGTTTCTTAATAAATAAAATGAAAGGCTGTGTATCTTAACAAAAATCTCAATTAATTCTAAAGGTTCTGATGCCAAATTAAATGAAAAGTTGTGTATCTTAATAAAAATCTCAATTAATGTGAAAGGTTGTGAATGCCAAATAAAATGAAAGGTGGAGTATTGTTGAAAAATATATTTTATGATTTGTTAAATATCATTAAAAGTGTCTTTTTAAGGAAACAAATAAATAATTAACCTCTTCTGATTATTTTTATATTTAATTTTAAAACTGGTTTACATTTAAATTTGGCATACAAACTTTATAAAGTAGTTTCATAATTTGTGTAACACGATACACCTTGGATTGTATATTCATTTCTATAGGTGTGTAGTATTTACCATCAGGAGTCATGTCTTTCCATTTTTCAATTTTTTTTTTTGATGTTATTGTCTATGTGCTTTTATTACCATACATATAAATGTATACATTTTATACTTATTACAAGGTACAATAAAACCTTAAGGCTGTTTTGAGCCATCGATCCATATCATGGATCAATATGTTTACCACTCATATACAACCTTAAGGCTGTTTCATATGTCCATAGCACTCGACCATGAACAATATGTTTACCACTCATGATGGCTCGGCCTTAACCCTAATGACTTGCATCCATAAGTATCAATGATATTATGTTCGTTCACTTTTGGTAACATTATGTTCGCACCCTTTCGGTGATGTTATATTCACACCTTCTTGGTGACGTTACATTCTCACCCTTTTGGTGATGTTACATTCGCATCCTTTCGGTGACGTTCCATTTGTACCCTTTCGGTGATGTTACATTCGCACCTTTTGGTGATGGTACATTTGCACCTTTTCGATCCCGAACCATTCGCACCCTTTCGGTGCCGAACCATTCGCACCCTTTCAGTGCCGAACCATTCGCACCCTTTCGGTGCCGAACCATTCGCACCCTTTCGGTGTCGAATCATTCGCACCCTTTCGGTGCCGAACCCTTTGCACCCTTTTGATGCCGAACCGTTTGCTACCTTTCGGTCCCGAACCATTTGCACTCTTGCGAGGCCAAATCGTTCGCACTCTTTCGGTCCCGAACCGTTCACACCCTTTCGGTCCTGAACCAATTCGCACCCTTTCGGTCCCGAACCATTTGCACTCTTTCCGTCCCGAACCGTTCGCACCCTTTCGGTCCCGAACCGTTCGCACCCTTTCGGCCCCGAACCGTTCGCACCCTTTCGGCCCCGAACCGTTTGCACCCTTTCGGTCCCGAACCGTTCGCACCCTTTCGGTCCCGAACCGTTCGCACCCTTTCGGCCCCGAACCGTTCGCACCCTTTCGGCCCCGAACCGTTTGCACCCTTTCGGTCCCGAACCGTTCGCACCCTTTCGGCCCCGAACCGTTCGCACCCTTTCGGTCCCCAACCGTTCGCACCCTTTCGGTCCCGAACCGTTCGCATCCTTTCGGTCCCGAACCGTTCGCACCCTTTCGGTCCCGAATCGTTCGCACCCTTTCGGTCCCGAACTATTCGTACCCTTTCGGCCTCGACATGTTTGCACCCTTTCGGTCCCGACACATTCGCACCCTTTCGGTACCGACACGTTCGCACCTTTTCGGTACCGACACGTTCGCACCCTTTTGGTCCCGATACGTTCGCACCCTTTCGGTTCTGACACGTTCGCACCCTTTCGGTCCCGACATGTTCACACCCTTTCGGTAACTACACGTTTGCACCTCTTGGATCACGACACATTCGTACCTCTTGGGTCACGACACGTTCGTACCTCTTGGATCACGATACGTTCATACCTCTTNGGTACCGACACGTTCGCACCCTTTTGGTCCCGATACGTTCGCACCCTTTCGGTTCTGACACGTTCGCACCCTTTCGGTCCCGACATGTTCACACCCTTTCGGTAACTACACGTTTGCACCTCTTGGATCACGACACATTCGTACCTCTTGGGTCACGACACGTTCGTACCTCTTGGATCACGATACGTTCATACCTCTTAGGTCACGACACATATAAATATTATCTTCTAAAAAGTCAATATTAATATTTAAATTTATGAAAAGGTATGGTAAATATGATTGTGACTATTAAAATGAAATATATACCTTTTCAATGAAGAGTTGTCAAATATTTGATGACATCATCAATCATATGAAAGGGTTTTTTTGGTCCATTAGATCTTAAAATCAAGTTAACTATGACCTTTGGATTGAATTTTTTTTTCTATAAAAAAATGATGATGTCACTTTCAGTTTGCTATTATATATAGATAGATAAACAAACTGTACATATATACGCATGACTACACAATAGGCCATAGTAGAGTGTATTCCAACTAATATTGTTTTCAAAGAAACGGTTCTTTAATAACCACTAGAGAAAACAATTTCATACTATAGTATACAACTTTAAAAATCAATATAAATACATATCATTAGAACTACATATACACGATCTTTTGAAAAAGATACTTTTCAGCATTTTAAAAAACATGAATTTACATGCTGTTTTGCCAACCGCATGTATGTATATCGTATCATATCATGCATGGAAATAATTGAGCATGTGGTCAGTCTCCGTTTTACAAAAAAAACTTAGATCTAAAAAGTCTGATTAGATCCAATTAGAAAGAGGCAGCGTGTGTTAATTTAATTTAATTTAAAATAAATTACGGAAAATGCGTTATTCTTTTTCCTTTTTTTGTACGACTAGTGAGAATGTTTTTATAAGAGGTTGGCGTTGCTTGACGCTTGGATTTTTGGCGAAAGAGAATTTTATAGGGTGGTCTCTCGCAAGTGTCAGCTTCTGAGATTATTTTTTTGTTTGTCTTCGCGGCGGCTTCTGACCTTATATTCGTATAACAGCCAATAAGATTGCTAGATTTACTATACAGTACACCCTACCTTCCCTAATCTCCCATTTAGATCCGACCCGCATCGGATCCTTCTATAAAACTTTGTTAAGATTCCTCTGTTCCGTTTAACGTTTATCTTCAAACTGATTCCTCCTCCCTTACTTCCCCTCTCCAGGTACTCTCTCTCTCTCTCTAGATTTTGTTTTCTTTCGGACAGAAGTGTGTTTCTCTTGTTCTGTCTCCACGTGGGATCTGATTTTTATCTGGTATCCACAAGTCTTTCCCAATTTGGAATACTGATTGTGTAAATAGTCAAATTTAAATTGGATTCTTTGCAGCTTTTAGATGGTAAAAATTTGGATTCTTTGTCAATAGTAGTTCATGTTCCTGAGATTCAAGTTTCTATATTTTTTTTGGTTAGTTTCATATTAAAAGTTAGAAACTTTGGGCATTAATTAGTAAAGCCCTTTGGGCATTACATTGTTTGCTGGTCTCTTGTCTCTGTGGGGAACTTACTAAAGTGATTTTTTGGTTCTCATTGCTGCAGTTTTGTCTCGACTCTTGTGGGTGTTGTCTGAAAAAAAAGAAGATGGAAGTTTGTGGGGACTCTGATAACTTAAAGAACCGTCCCTTGACTCCACTTAGGATCCTAAGGGGTCTCATCATCTTACTCATCTTCCTCTCTACTGCTTTCATGTTCCTTCTCTACTTCTCACCCATCTTCGCTCTAGCCTTACGTCTTCTAAGCGTACACCAATCTAGGAAAGCTATTTCGTTCATCTTTGGTCACTGGTTAGCTCTCTGGCCTTACCTCTTCGAAACAGCCAACGGAACAAAAGTAGTTTTCTCCGGAGACACCCTTCCTGTAGAGAAACGTGTCTTGCTGATAGCAAATCATAGGACGGAGGTGGACTGGATGTATCTTTGGAACATTGCCTTGAGAAAAGGGTGTCTTGGCTACATCAAGTACGTCCTTAAAAGCAGCTTGATGAGGCTGCCTATATTCGGATGGGGGTTTCATATCCTTGAGTTTATCCCTGTGGAGAGGAACCGTGAGGTTGATGAACCTGCTATGCTTCAAATGCTTTCAACTTTTAAAGATCCTCAAGATCCCTTGTGGCTTGCTCTTTTCCCTGAAGGAACAGACTTCACGTATACTACTATTATGTTCCTTATCTGATCTTACATTATAAAATGTGTTAACAGAGTATGTTTAACTCCTCCCTTACTTTGATACATGCAGTGAAGAGAAGTGCAAAAGAAGTCAAAAGTTTGCAGCTGAGGTTGGTCTTCCTGCATTATCAAACGTACTTCTACCAAAAACAAGAGGTTTTAGCGTTTGCTTTGAAGCTCTACATAACTCTTTGGATGCAGGTATGGGTACTTGAAAATGTTCACTTTTTATATTAAGTAATAGTATCTCAAGTATACTTATCATGACTTCAACTGTTTATGCAGTATATGATCTGACTATTGCATATAAGCCGCGCTGCCCATCTTTCATGGACAATGTATTCGGAACTGATCCTTCAGAAGTTCATATCCACGTTAGGCGAGTTCTAGCTAAGGAGATTCCAGCAAATGATGCAGAGTCTTCTGCTTGGTTAATGGATTCATTCCAGGCCAAGGACAAACTCTTATCCGGTTTCAATGCTCAGGGGCAGTTCCCAAATCAAAGACAAGTAGAAGAGCTCTCTATCTTGAAATGCATAGCCACTTTTGGAATGGTGATATCTTTGACAGGATTGTTCGTTTATCTGACCTTGTATTCACATAGCTGTTTCAAAGTCTATGCTGGTCTAAGCTTCATGTATTTATCTTTTGCTACTTATTACAAGTTCCGACCTTCACCACCTGTTGGCTGTTGTAGAGGTGGTAAAAAAGGAAAAGAACACTAACTCCTGTTTTGTACATACAATTCTTTCCTTACATACAGAGAAATAATATGAAGAGTTTACAGGTAGAAAAGATTTCAAAGCTGCCTTTTCATTCTTTAGTTTTCTTTTATATTATAGTCTCTTATCAAATAATATCTGTATTTGCATTATGGTTGTAACAAACTGTTTGCGTCATGCAAAAGTCACTGAGAAATTAATTCTTCTTACAGAAACTTGTAAGGAAAAAGTTGATTGTTGGAGCTGTGAAACTCTTGTTTGTTGTCAAGAAAGGTGTTCTATCTAACTTGTGATCGAATTAACAACTGAAGTTTCCATCTGAACAAAAACTTTGTGGGTGATGTAACAAGCATAGTACACCTTTGTGGGTGATGTTACATTGAGATCTGATATGCGTTGTGGGCATATATATAAAACTAAATAATTGCATTACATACTGTTCATAAGAAACTCACATACTGCATTTGACTTGTGTCTTTAATCTCATTTTGGTTGTGGTCAATCTGATTGTGTGTTTGCAAATGCCACGGTTAGCATTTCTCCTTTCCAAACTGTCATGGAACAACAAAACTTTGTTACTGTGAAACTCAACTCTTGTGATCATCATTGAGTTAGAAACAACAATAGGTCTTAACTCCTTGTTGTCAAAAGGTGTTTCTTCTGAACAAAATCAATTATGACGGTTAATCGGTGATGGAAGAAGCATAGAACCCACTTTGTCCCAAAAATATTTTACCTTCTTTTTGCAGGTGATGAATTTACTCGATACGTTATTGTACTAATGATCTAAGTCGCGAGGTAAATACGTTGACAGAGCATAAAATGCTTAAGCTCATGTAGTCTTGAGTTACATTGACTCTATAAATGAAATGGCTCTAACATATGTACCTCTAATTTAAGGAAGCCTAATCGTCAGGGTTTTAGGATAAATAATACTCTTTTTCCTACACAAAGTTGGTGAAATTCCATGAACTTGATTCCTGTAGTCAAGCCTTCTTAAATCAAGAAATATTCAATGTCTCCAGGTTTGCTGTTTCTGAACTCATTAAATACATGAATTTTGTTGTAATAAGAAGAGAAAAAAAAGTAATTCGTGTATCTTATTCCATGAATAATAAACTTTTTATATAGAGGTATACAATATGGTTAATGTTGTAAGACCATCCGTAATGGCGGATACTTGAAGGAAATCTTTAGGGAAATATTAATTTTATAATCAATGGGTCTCATGAACAGTTAAAGATTTTATCCTTAAAATACTTATGTAAGGAAAGATTGATCCTTACACTATTCGCGGGCTCCACTGCCACGTGGCGGTCCGTGAGTGGTCAGTTTTTCTAAAAAAAAAAAAAATTCTGAAATATCTTTATATAATCCGAAATACTCATTTTTCCTTTTTCCTAAGTATTCTCTCTAAGGATCCGCCATTGCGGATGCTCTAAAGATCGTATCTCATAGCATGTTTCAGGATAAACTGGCGGGAAGTACGTACTTAATAATATAAATAAATTTATCAGCAAAAAAAAAAGATGATGAAAAAAACAGGAAGGAATAACACGAGAGATGGGATCATGGATGAATGTTGTGGGTTCTTTTTAACGAAATTTTATGCAAACGTGTGAAAAATGGTTAATACACGTACGGCTCTCTTCACGTCTCTTTGATTCATTGAGCAGTAAATAATTGGGCATGCTCTTTCACCACATCATGTCAACTTAATGTTCATGAATCCGTAATAATGATCCCACTTAATTTTGAATTAACTGTATTAAATTAAATTCACACCAAATTAACGCACGAATTAAACCAATTGGGGCCAATAAAAATTTGACAGAGACTTAAAGAAGATGAACGGCACAAAGAATTCACAAAGATTATTCACAAAATCACATCCTTTTCTTTGCGGGGAAGAACCATAAACGGTAAATATTTCCCAAATTCAATATTAATGAAACATTTATAGCACTAACGCCACTACCTTCGAACCAGCACTTATAAAAGGAGGATCGGTGCGAGTAACTGACATTCATCATCATTCATCACCCCATCACAAATCATCATCACATAACACACACAAACAAAAAGATGGCGGCGACTTTCTCAAGTATTCACATTCTCTTCTTCATCGTCATCACAAGTAATAACAAAACCACTCTCTGTTAAAAAAAAAAAAAACAAAACCACTCTCTGTTTTTGTTTTTTTTTTTCAATTTATGTCTCTTTCTCTTGTCGCTATTACAGTTTTACATCAATCTGCGTACTTGCACTATAATTCTAAGACATTTTCATTTTTTATTGTCGTGTTTAACAGTTTTTTTCTTTTGTTAAGTAAAGTTTTTTTCTTTTGGTTTGTGTAATGAAATATCAGACGGCATTGCTGTTTCCGCCACCGTCTTCACCCTACAAAACAGTTGTCCTTACACCGTCTGGCCTGGAATCCTCTCCGGCAACAGCAACACCCTCGGAGACGGCGGTTTTCCCTTAACCCCCGGCGCCTCTCAACAGCTAACCGCTCCTCCAGGATGGTCAGGCCGGTTCTGGCCTCGTACCGGCTGCAACTTCGACTCCACCGGCCACGGTAACTGCGTCACCGGAGACTGCGGCGGCGTTCTAAAATGCATCGGCGGCGGAGTTCCTCCAACCACTCTAGCCGAGTTCACAGTCGGATCAGGCGTCTCCGGAAAAGACTTCTACGACGTGAGTCTCGTCGACGGTTACAACGTCGAGATGGGGATCAAACCACAAGGAGGCTCCGGTGACTGTAAATACGCGGGCTGCGTCGCCGACGTCAACAATGTTTGTCCTAACGAGCTTCGGGTCATGGATCCACGTACGGGAATCATCGCGGCGTGTAAGAGTGCCTGCGCGGCGTTTAATTCGCCGGAGTTCTGTTGTACAGGTGCTCACGCGACGCCGGGAACTTGTTCTCCGACGCATTACTCGGTTATGTTTAAGAACGCTTGTCCTAGCGCTTACAGTTACGCTTATGATGACGCGACGAGTACTTTCACTTGTTCCGGGGCTAACTACTTGATCACTTTCTGTCCCACCCGATCTTAAAAGCCAGAGATTTGGTTTAGACTCTTGTAGGGTTTAGGGTTTCACGTTTCTTTAGCTTTTTATGCAAGTAAAGTTTATGACTTTGTATCATCTTTTCTATTTTTTTTCTAAGATTTGCATCTCATTTGCATTGTTGATTTCATTTGTATCTCTTAATATTTTTTTTTTAAGTATTGTTTTTGAGGAAAAGACAAAACAGATAACTAAAGATTAGATGGGTTCTTTGTTTTTAGGTCATTGCTTGCTTGTTAATGTATTTTACATGAGAGAGAGCAATAACACCAGAGAGGGACATAACTGTTGATTTACTATACTCAACTGTTGAAGCAAAGGAATGGTTAAAAATGTGTGACCAAAAGAAGATGATTTGTTATTTAAGTCATTGATCTCTACCTACAAAATTTTTGCTTTCCTTCTGCAGCTTAACGAAACCTACAGTACCAAGAAGCTCATGTATCTCCTGAGAAAATCAGGGAGAAGAGAAACATCACAAAGATATTGTAGCTTTTTGGCCCTTTTGACTTCAGTTTTTTTATGGAATTAATGTTACCTTAGACATGAAGTGTCTCGGAACATTCTAACCGATATATACTCATGTTCTTGAGCATTTTTCACCTATTCTCCATTTAATCTTCTCAAACTTACAACATGAAATGTCTTTGAACAATGCCAAAGTAGTTGCTCCTTTGTGTCTCTGGTCATACACACAGACAGAAAATATACAACACACGTACTAATATGACAATTACACACGCTACAACGCGCTCTTATCCTCTACACTCAACCCCCACATCTAGATAATAAAGCGCTTTGATTGTCATTAATGTGAAGAGCTCGACCCAAAATCAAAAGAGGAGGAACAGAAGCAACTAGATCTTAAGACGAGGCAAGCAGCTCCTACTCCTCAAGCTAGTCCACAACACCAAAACCTGACAAACCACTGCTTCTAGCCAAAGAACTAATAGAGAGGTTAAGCCTACTTCATCTCCACGGAAGCAGCTACAGCCACAACAACAAACAGAAACCAAGGGAGCACAACCCAGCGTGTCGCAAGCCAAACTCACTCGTACTTCACCACCCATCACCTTCACCCGCCACTAAACCAAACGCTGATTCGGCACAGCAACCATCAACAACAGAGATAGAGAAAGCGTCAGAGGTCGTTGTTGCAGCGTCGGAGATTCAGCGAGCGTCATCTTCCAAAGAGACAGTAATGGAGGAAACACTAAGGGTCACTCGTGGGAGTCTGAGGAAAGCTCGTTCGATAAAGGAAAATAGAACAGTAAAGTTCAATACTCTGTCTGGTTTTCATTGGTGACTTTCTTCTTATGAAGTCAACGTAAACAAGAATAATCGGTTTTTCTTTGTGGAATTTAAAATTCAAAAAGCAAAAATATATTATTCCGCTGCCGGGCTTTGAACCCGGATTTCAATACTGAAATAAACCTGTGTGCTACAGCGGATCTGTTGTACAATCTTTACATTAGAATGTATATAATCAGCTATTTAGAGGAAGGTCAAATCACAGCGTCAAGGGCCTCGAGGCCCAAGGCAATATTTATACCAAGAAGCAAGAACAAACATGTTACTTATCCTTGTGTAATTCATGTTTGACGAAAATAATATTTTCTCCAAAAAAGAAATCTATACCATGTGGACGATAGATAATCAAACACATTGATTGTAATTAATGTAATGTAAAGAGCCCGACCCAAAATCAAACCCAATTATACTTCTTTTTAAAAATGTTTTATTATTTTTTTCATAATTAATTTCGAGAAGGAAAGAGAGAGATTCCTCATCTTCGATTCCAGCGAAGGAAAAAAAGCGTATTCCTCGTGAGCACAGCACTCTACCTTCTTCTCCAGTCTACATTCACACAATCTTCACCCTCTCCTCACCTCACCTCAAAGCACCCACCTTCCGTGTGAGGATGACGTCAGACGGAGCTACATCGACGTCAGCAGCAGCTGCAGCAGCAGCTGCGGCGGCGAGGAGGAAACCATCGTGGAGGGAGAGGGAGAACAATCGGAGAAGAGAGAGGAGGAGAAGAGCTGTAGCAGCGAAGATATACACAGGACTAAGAGCTCAAGGAGATTTTAATCTCCCGAAACATTGCGATAACAATGAGGTCCTCAAGGCTCTCTGTGCTGAAGCTGGTTGGGTTGTTGAAGAAGATGGTACTACTTATCGCAAGGTCAATTCTCAGATCTGAGCTTTTCTCTTTATATAGATTGTTCAAATGATCAAATCTGATTCGGATTTTATGGAAACAACACTTAGCTTGTAGCTTCTTTAGATTAAAGTTCATGTCTTTAAACGGATCTAATGTCTTAAAAAGTTAAATTTAGAATTTTTTTTCTTTTGCTAATCTCAGACTGATGTGTGTTTTGTCAGAAGCTTAATTGTCGTTAGGACCAAAGCTTCTTAAAAACATGTCGGAACCTCAGACTCTCTTTGTCTTAGTTTTCTGATGATTCACATCTTAGATCAATTGTATTTCAGTGATTTCTTGAGCTATTAGAAATGTTTTTACTTGATCCAGAGTCTTTGCATTAGTAACTAATATGGTCGTTAAGACAAAAGCTCCAAAAACATGTCGGAACCTCAGGGCATTGGTCTTTTTGCAGTTTTTGTCTAAAATGGGAATTGTGGTTGTCTTACACGATCCAAAGTCTTTACATTTGTTTGATTCTGACATTGTTTGTTTGTTTCATTTTGAGTCAACAGGGATGCAAGCCTCTACCTAGTGAGATAGGTGGGACATCGTATCCTCCTTACTCATCTCAAAACCAAAGCCCTCTTTCCTCAGCCTTTCAGAGTCCCATACCTTCTTACCAAGTCAGCCCTTCTTCCTCATCTTTCCCCAGTCCTTCTCGTTGTGAACCTAACAACAACAGCTCCACCTTCTTCCCCTTCCTCCAAAACGGAGGCATTCCTACCTCTCTTCCTTCTCTCAGAATCTCAAACAGTTGTCCCGTTACTCCACCCCTCTCATCTCCAACTTCCAAGAACCCTAAACCCTTACCCAACTGGGAATCTATTGCTAACCAGTCCATGGCCAACGCTAAGCATTCAATGGCGTCTTTTAACTATCCTTTCTATGCTGTTTCTGCACCTGCTAGTCCAACTCATCGCCAGTTTCATGCTCCGGCTACTATACCTGAGTGTGATGAGTCTGACGCCTCCACTGTTGACTCTGGTCATTGGATAAGCTTTCAGAAGTTTGCTCAGCAACAACAACAACAGCCTTTCTCTGGCTCTTTGGTGCCAACTTCTCCCACTTTCAATCTTGTGAAACCTCCTCCCGTGCCTCACCATATGTCTCCAAATGCTGTTGCTGCTGGTGTGTTCCAAGAGATTGGTCAAAGCTCTGAGTTTAAATTTGAGAGTAGTAGCCAAGTTAAGCCGTGGGAAGGAGAGATGATACATGATGTTGGTATGGAGGATCTGGAGCTTACACTTGGAAACGGAAAGGCTCGTGGTTAGACTTTGAACACTTGAAAGTGAGAAGAAGCTATTATTCTTCTTTCAGGTATCTGGATCCTTATGGAATATCAATTGTTCATCAGTTACTATCCAAACATGCGGCACATACCCTTCTCTCCATGGAAGCATTGGAGTGTTAAGTGTCATTGTTCAATTCATGAATTTGATTTCAAAAAGCATTATTTGTAGATAAGATATGTATTATTCTGTTCCCTTACAGATGTTCAATCCATGCCGTTGTGTGTTGTCTTGTCAAAAATTGATTACTGGTGTATCACCCACCTCCCCATTGTGCCTCTCAACATCAAAGATCCAAAATTTGCGGAACATGCTTTTTACAACAATGTGTAAATTCTTTATATGTACTTGCAATTTCAATATTTTTTTGTCAACAACTAACCAATATTATCAAATATCTGGTTATACAAAGCTAGCTAGAAGAATAACACAATCAATGAACACAAGCTAGCTACATAAGCTAAATCGTGGAGATATAAGGCAAGATTGCCAAACCCACCACCATAGTTATTTTTTTTCTGAAGTGTTAAGGATTCAATAGCATTTTGTGATCACAAAGATGATAAATCCTAAGGAAGATTCAAAAGGGTCACCAGTATCCTTTTCCTAGGCAGTTGAGACATCTTTGTACCCTGCAATACCACAAAAGAAACAAACCAGACTTTTCAGTTCTGTCACAATCAGATACCATCGTCTTGTTTTTTTTTTGGAACAGAAACCAATTGTAGATATGTTCTTCTCAGACATTTGATACCTGTGACCATCGCAAGTAGGACAAAGACATGGATTGATACAAACAGGATCATACAATGGCGACCATTTTATCGTTGCGTTTCCTTTGCATACTTTGCATCTGTAAAACCCTTTCCCACGACACGTCCCACAAGCCAACCCGCTCTTCTTCCGTTTCTCTTCTGTAGTGAGTCGAAACGCACCATAGGCTGCCGCGGAAACAACGTTAATGGTGACAAACCCACCAAGAACTACGAGCACACTGTTTCTCAAGACTCGAAACGGTTCTAGTGGCGGCATATCCTTCACTCTTGTGTTATTATATAGTCTCTCTGAGGAATTTCGTCGAACACCTTGGGTGCGTACTCCGTGAAAGCTTGTCTCAGAGCAGGGAAGACCAAAAGATGGGTGGGTACTCTTTTCCCGCCCAATATACGACGAACACAGAATCGTTTACTTAGGAGTTGCAGAGTCTTGTCTTGTGTCCCTTGTTGTGGGTTTGAAAGGAAGGAAGAAGATACAATTGATAATGAGCTTTAATTACGTGGATTTGACTATTTTACCCTTTCAATAAATGGAAGAACCAATACAAACCAAAATAACATCTTCGATCCGAATCGGATAGAAACCAAACCGAAATACACTAAACCGAGATAACATCTTCCTAGTCTTTTTTAACTCGAATACCATTCTGAGGCTGCAAGGTGTCAAGACTCAAGATCACAGGCAAAACAGAAGCTTGTACATAACTTGGAGACAACCTGAAACTGTAATGCCTCAAAGATCGTAGCCAGACCCTACTTGGTTTCAGCCACTCCAAGATTTGTCCCAAACAAGTGCTATCCCCTAAATAGAATTGAGTTTCTGCAGAACTCTCAAGGTTTCAGAGCTTTAGCTTTCATTTAGAGTGTCATTATTTAGTGTCATCGCTGGAGGGTAGAGCCTGAGAGTCTCATTGATAAATCATACATAGCTTTCATAAAAAAAAAGACAAAATAATGAATGTGTTGTTAAGAATCAATGTCACATTCTTCAGTTGTCGAGCTTAAGGACTTACTAACACTGTCTTAAAGGTCCTGTAAGACATTTGGATCTTGATATACTATAATATATTGGAAAAAAAATCCATCATTTTCAATCTGATCCTGATGTGCCCGGAGAAACAAAGCTACCGGTAAAAACATGTATTTTTTCGCCGGAGTGTTACAAAATACAAAAAACTTAGACCGGTAACAAAGAAAAAAAGAAAGTGGCAAAACGTTTTTTAAAAAAAGGCCTTTAACTTTCGTTGTCTAAAGCTTTGTTATTATTACCAAACAAGCTCTCTCTTCTATTACCAAACCCTAAACCACCTGAAGAATCAAGCCCTGACCCACCACGATACTTCATCTCCTGCCCTGTTGTTCTATAGTTTGTACCATCAACCGTCGCTCTAGAAGTCGGTTCATTAGAGGCAACTGACCTGTAAGTACCAGCTGCTGCTCCAGGAGGATACCGTGATGGAGAAACATATCTTCTTCTAAGATCCATGAGCTCATCGTCGTTTCTCCTAGATGGCTCAGAGAAAGAAGCAGAAGAGGAGGTGAAAGGATCTTCTTCAGGTCCCCAAGCTGTGAGAGAATCTTTCTTCTTAGCGAAGAAATGCCACGCAGCGAATAAAAACAGTATAAAGAAGAAGACAGGACTGCTCCATAGCATCGTGTTGAGTTCTCCTTTTGAACTCTCAAGCTTTGATTTGTATGTAGCTACGTATCCCTCACCTAAACTCATCACAAGAAGCTTCTCACGGTCGCTTGCTATCAAAGGAGTTACCTTAAACTTGGTTTCTTGATGGTGTCTCAAGAACGTTGACCTGATATCTTCTAATGAAGCAGGGAAGAGAAGCCGAGGACCTGTGGTTCTAACATAGTGTTGAGTCGATACATTGTATACAAACACTTTCTCTTCGCTGACTAGAACAAGATAGCCTTTGATAGCTTGTAACGCTACTACAGGCTCTTGTATCTGAACCTTCTTCTTTGATCTAACTCTACATTTGAAGTTCACTACGTCACCGAGAAGCAACACGTGAATCACTTCACCTTCTGATGTAAAACCATAAGCTTTAGACCTCTCCGCCGCGTCGAAAACGTAAGTTCTTGCCAAAGAATTGTTCAAACCTTCACATTCTGACTCTCTGATCTTCATGCTTCTCAAGTCTAACGAACCAGCACCAGTCTCGGTGAGAAACAACAGCCTCTGCTTCAAGAACACAAGAGGTCTACTTGTAGGTGTAACTGATCCGTAAACAGTTCTGTTCTCAGTGAAAACAGTAAGCTTTCCGGTGAGATCAGTCGCTAATATAAACCTAACACGACCAACATGATGCACTTCCAATAAAGTCACTTCTAAACCATCTTCCCTTCCATCAAACTTACCAACATTCTCCATCACAGCAGAACTCAAATCTTCCCCAACAGATCCCTCTCTGAGTCTATGCAACAAGATAACTCCACTTTGATGCCCCGTCACCACAAAGCTCTCGTTCTTATACACAGACATGTAAGAAACCATAGCAGTGATGGGTGAATCACAAGTGGTGAAAAACTCGACCAAAACGTCGCCGTTTCTCAAGAACACGTAGAGGCTCCCACTTGAGTCACCAACAGCGAAGTACTTGCTTAAACCTTCGTGGTCTCTAAAGGGTAACACGTTGATACACGTTGCCTCGGAGTTTAGCTTCACAGCAGAGGTGAACTCGAATCTCTCTGACCAGAAAGGACTGTACTTTGTCACTGAAAAGGCTTTAGCTTTCTCTTTAACCCCATTATTACTGATGATGATATCGTGTTTCTTAGTTTCAGATAACTTAGCGTCTAGTCTAGCTACTACTTCTGTCAGATTCCTAACAAGCTCCTCGAGTCTATGCAACCTAACAAGCTCCTCGGAAGCGGTTACGATGGGTGAAAGGAAGAGCAAGTTAAGGGAGAGGAAGAAGGTGAAACGGAAGAGAAAGGATTTGCCTTTTTGGGAACTGGCCATTGAAGAGTGTAGCCGAAGTTAGCAGATGGGTGGTCGTCTTCTTCTTCTTTGTTTTGCTTCTTGAGATCAGGAAGTAACCGCCATTTTAGGCAAGCAGATCTATCGGATCTGAAAGGAAGAAGATTTATCCGGTCGGAATATCTATCTGGAAGACTTTTCTATTGGAAGTCAAACAACGTTGTGGTAAGAAAAAAAGATTAAAATTAAATTGTCTTTGATTTGAGATCTTTGTGTCGGAAACTATCTGGTCTTCTTTAGAGGGTGTTATTGGTTTATGTATTTTAATGGATTTCAAAATGTAAATCAAATTCAGTGTTATTGGTTTTATGATTTTAGAATACAAATTCAAATACACTGTTATTGATTTTATGATTTTAAAATAAATTTTAAAATTAAGTCTTATTCAATAGCAAGTATTTGTTTAAGGATTTGATTTAGAATTGGATTTGAGTGGATTTTAAAATGTTATTAAGGTGAAAATACAAAGGAACAAATACCAACTTGAACCTTGTTATTTTGATTGGGTTTGTATTATTGTTTTTTTCTTTTTTACGTTGTGCTCCTTCAATATATCATGACACCATCACATGGATGGTGGGATCCTCCTCTCACAGTGCTGTCATACTTTGTGATCTCTCGGATGTATGCAGAGATACTTGTTTTTTTCAATGTCCGTTTTCTTATTAGAACTGCTAAACTGTATGTGCGCCAAAAGCTGGGTTTCAAGTGATTCCAAGGGTCTGGGATCAGGCTGTGCAGTGGTTAATCTCTCTGCCGTGAAAGGGTCTTGCAATTGTTGCTATTATCCAGGTTTGGACATAGGTCATCTACAAGGTATGGAAAGAACATAATAGACGTCTACATGATGGGAGGACTTGTCCTGAAACAGTAGCGACTCCGACTATCATCAGCTTAGTTAAGGACAAGGCTACTACTCTGGCTAACAAACGATATTATCTTGAAGATGATCTTCAACTCTTTTGGTCTTAGATTATGTAACTTGGTTATGTGCAACAATGCTTTTGTGTTGTTTGTTTGTTTGTTTCTTTCACTCAGCTTTGTAATTCCTCCTGAGCGGCTCCCCCCACCCTTCTCCTGTCTCTTATTTCTATGTTGCAATTTTATTTTCTATGGAAGCTTCTTATTAAAAAAACTTACGTTTTACAAGTTTCGGATATTGATGCAGTTCAATTATCTCATACATATTATCTATTTGGTCAACATCTCTACCAAATGTTAATTATATTTGGCCAATATCTCATACCTATAGTACTTTAGGAAGATACTGAGAAAACCCAGCCAGTTCAAGGTGCTAACTTGCTAATGGCTTTGGACTTTCTGAACATTTTCTCCAAACCTATGCATGTTCCCTTCTAAACTCGTAATAGATAGTTAAAAATCCATTTGAGTGATTTATAATTCATAATATTTTGATTCTGAAATTCATATTAGTAATTCTCAAATCCACTTATTTGGTTTGAAAATCATTGGATTTATCAAAGTTTCTAAAATCTAATGAGGATTTATAAATCCATTAAATTACTAGAACCAATAACCCCCACTTAGTCTGCGCTAGAACTTAGGGGAAGATAGGAAGAACAAAAAGTTCATTTTTCGTTTTTGCTAAACAAGCAAAAAGTTAAATTATACTTAACTCATATTACTGTTTTGAATATTTATTCATAAAATAGTTTGACAATTTATTTTTTTAATTTATATTTAAACTTTAATACTAAGATTCTTGGTAGGATAATTAATTTTATATCCGTTTAAAACAAAATTTTTATAGAAAATCTATGATAATCATGTTTAGTTTATTTTCACACAAATAAATGACTAAAACAGATTTTCTTGAAAGGTAAATATAACATTTTACCTTTAGAGTTAACTAATCATATACTTAAGATTTAGAGTTAAAGGGCGAAAATTTTAGATGCAGTTTAAAATTTTAAAAATAAAAATTAATTATTAAAGGTTTAAAATAAATTTTTTAAAACAGTTTCAAAAGCATTTTATTCTTTTAAAAAAATGAAAATGATTTTTTGAATAAAAAATTAAAAAAGTTTGAATTTAAACACGTTTAATTCAAAATTATAAAAAAAAAACTATTACTTATTTATATTTATATAGATATGAATCAAGAGACAAAAAACTATTTTATCTCTTTAATGAAAATATCTTTTGGTCACTTTTTTTTTCTATAGAACCTATGTTGGTGACAAAAATCTGAAAATTGGTTATTTGAGATAATTGTTCACAGATCGATTATTAAATTTAATTCAGCAATAAATATTTATATAAATTTTCATTTACATTAAAATTAAAATACTAATACAGTTTTTCTTAGTTTGATGATGATTGTTAGATAATTAAGTTCTATCAATTTAAAATACTGGCAACCTTCTTTTTTCTTTTTTTTTTTCTTTTTTTTTTCTTTTTGGACAAAAACCTTTTTTTTAAACACTATTTGAATATATGTAAAACAAAACTTAAGATAGTAATTGTGATAATTTGCTGATACACTCCAAATGGAGTTTATATTAGGCAAATGCCCATGATGGGACTTATCCATTTTGTATGACGAAATTGTTTTTCCTTTTACATGCATGTGACTTTCTCTCTCCTGACACACTCTCTCTCCTGATATTCTCTTTCCCATAGAATTAACAACTTCTCTTTCTCTTTCCTTTGATTTCTCTTATTTCTCATTCAAAAACTTTCTTATCATGCTAATACCTTCTTTTTGTGTAAAAAATTATTATTTCAAAAAAAACTTATTACTATTTTACACTATTCTTATGAATCTAAATTATTTTAATTACATCACATTCTGAAAAAATCAGCATTGAAGTCTTTTTAAGATCGTCGAGATGTTAACACTTATATTAGCTGTTAACAAATAATGTAGATGTCAACAAAAGTGTTAACTGTTAACAAATACATGTACCAAATGTATTAACAGGGGCATTAACTGTTAATAAATTTTGTAAATGTTAACAGATGTGTTAGCTGTTAACAAAGACATGTATTACAAGTGTTAACAGAGATGTTAGTTGTTAATAAATTTTGTAGATGTAATACATGCGTTAGGTATTATATGTTAATAAATAAATATTTTGGAAGTTTCATTTCTCTATTAAAATGAGTAAATTTAAAATTCATTTACATATAAAATTGTAGATGAGAAAAAAAATCAAGAAAAAATAGTGTAGGATGAAAGAAATGAATATGAAAAAGAGATGTGAAGAAAGAGAGGAAAAATCGTTAGAGCGAGAGGGTCAGATATAGGCAATAAGATTCAGAAGGGCATTTTCGTCCAACACCAACCAAATTATAAACCAAATTGTAAGAAAAGTTGTTTTAATGTCAACTCATGTGTACTTACATAATATTGGTTTCAATTTTGGACTCTCATAGTAATTCCAATGGCAGTGTCTAACAGAAGATTCAAATGAGTACGATGGATGATCAAATCTCACACTATACTGTCTGTAGCTACGACAACAACCTATGTATGTACTCTGGTAAATGAGACTTTATCTGATTAAGATAAGGCCAATACGCACGGTCCTACTGTCTGCCTGGCCATACAAACACAAAGGGACATGATCTATAGGCCACTCTCACTACACGTGCAGTTTCATTGCCACAGTTCTCTTTTTATTTTGCTTTTATTCGGTAGATCAAAGACTGTTAATAAACAAAAATTGTAATATTTAGTTGGAAAAATGTTAAGAATTACTTTCACAAGAATACGTTCAATAAGTGGAAGAGGGTCTTTACTTGTGGATTCGTCTTACCTTGTTTTTATTCAATTTGCCCATGGTTTTATCTGTTCTTTTTCTTCTACTTTTTGCTAAGAATGTTAATATCATATAAATGAAGAAAGGAGCTTACAAAAGTAGCAGGCATAAGGAAACGTACTTCCAAGGCAAAAAAGAATAAAACAAGGAAGTAGTAAGCATGAATAATCATAAAGCACAATAGTCTATATCTACTTCTACATGAACAAATAATAATTTAGAATAACAACTAGATTTAATTGCGTATAAAGAAAGAGATTCGATAAACATTTGTCTCCTGCCACCCACTCCGATTGTATACATTAGATCTTATTAGTACTATTCTTCCACGTATATATATATGAAGCACACGACCATAATGTATATCCGTATATACACACATATTCTCATGCTAATTAATATAAATAGCTTGCCAGATGTCAACGTCCATACATAGACACAAAAGCGTAAATACATGTATATGTTAACATCAGTATAAAATAATACATGTATATAAATACACACTGATACAGTTTGGATGGATCCTCCTGAAATCGTGTTCTCACGATAGCTACGAGCAAGGAGCACCTTAGTTATATATAAAAGCCGGCCAACAGAAAACGATCAAGAACATAATCAAGAATAGTTTTGTTAGTTGTAATCCCTTTGATTCTCCAAAACCTACCCATCTCTCCCTCGTAATAAAAACTTGGAGAAAAAGAGGAAACCCTTAATCCTCTTTTCCTCTCTATCTCGGATCATTCAAGAAAACAAAAATATTAGATGAGGATGAGGAAGCTTTGTCCGAATTTAGACAATGAAGACGGGTTAGAGACGGTATTAGAGGTTCCAGTGCCTGAAGAAATGTTTACGAAGATGGGAAGCAGCGCAACGGGACGGTGGAGGAATATGCATGCTCTTATGAAGGCGCATGCCGTCGTGACCGCAGTCGCTGCTGACATGAGAACGCCGGCGTCTTCGTCGTCGATGAGTAATGTTAATATGCATTTGCAGTCGAAATCAGACAATGAGTTTGTGGCGTTGTTGAAGATCGTGGGAAGCCCTCTTATTCCTTTTCATGTCCCTCTTGAGTTCTGTCTCTCCCGACCCATTAATGTCACTTCCATCGTACGTATATATCATCATGCATTTTGTGTTTTTCTTTTTGTTTGTGTGTTGAATTTTCACCTGGTTTAATTTTGCGCTTTCATATCGTTTTAGGTTTCAATTTTCACCTGGTTTATATTTGGCTTACTAGTAGAATTCAAATGACAAGAAAACTGGCTATAATTAATGAGATTAGCCTAGAAACTGTTAAGGTAGATGAGCTTACAACCTAAAATCAACCGATGTGGGACCTTTTGTGTCCTAATACTCCCCTTGAGATGATGGTTCTTTGGCTTCAATCTCCGAATGTTCGGGCAAAGATCGATTGGCCGACTTTGGGCTGGATCGAGAAAGATCGGATTGGACTTTGTGAATCATGAACTCTGATACCATATAACATGATTTTCAGATAACATTATAGAGATTAAATGTGAATGGGACATACACTTATCTCTTTTCTTGCTACAAAATTATAGTATGCTTGATTACATTTATAAAACTTACTTTTGGCTAAATATGAAGATAAAACTTTGTCTGTGGAACTTTGATATATAGTTATAATGATGTATTTGAAGGAGGCGTCGACGGCTAAGTATATAGTGCAGCAATACGTAGCTGCATGTGGAGGTCCAGCCGCTTTGAACGCCGTGAAGAGCATGTACGCGGTGGGGCAGGTTAAGATGCATGGCTCAGGGATGGTTGCTGGAGAGGATGAAGGGATAACAACCACGCCGGTGCGGCTAGGGAAAGGCAATTTCGAAGTCGGAGGTTTTGTTTTATGGCAGAAAAATCCAAACCTTTGGTTCTTGGAGCTGGTGGTTTCCGGTTTCAAGATTAGCGCCGGTAGTGATGGCAAAGTGGCTTGGAACCAATCATCCACCCAGCCTTCCCAAGCTCACCGTGGCCCTCCTCGTCCTCTCCGCCGCTTTTTTCAGGTGCCCCATATATCTCAAACTTTAACCTCTTGACCATATATCTCAAACTTTAACCACTTGACCATATATCTCAAGTTTTGACCACTTAATGTTGTAGTCTACTGGTTTTGTGTTAATGTTGTTATGTTTCAACATGAGACCATGCAATACGTGAACTATAAATAACTCAACTGGACTTATAAGATCATCTTTATCGCAAGCTTTAGATGGGGTTTTAAGGGGAAAAAGTTGGGGTGGAACCCAAAAAAAAGAAAAACCGTGGCCTGTTGTTCCACAATAGGCGACGTTTGTTGTCTGTATTTTGCACTGTTTTGCGGGCCCCACGACACGTGGCGGCCCGCTATTGGTTCCTTTTTAATTTTTTTTTTTTAAATCAGCTAAGACCAAAAAAAAAAAAACATTTAGGTGGTCTAAGGCCATTAATATTCATGGTCTTTAGAAGAGTTTCTAGCAATATACAAATTATAAAAAGAGAGCAGAAATAGAATGAATGATTTGTTGACTGTTGTGTTGCATATGCTTTGGAGGTAACCATAAAATTATTGTTGTAATTTTTTTGTGCAGAAATTATATGCTATTTGACTGTAGTTGTAAGTTTTGTGAGAGTAGATGCTTCAAATAGGACATGATTAATTAAGCTCTAAAATATATCTCGTATAGAGAAGATAATTATTTTTACTAAATAAATAATTTATATTAACAAACAAAAATACAAATAATCAAAGATTATTAACGATGAAAAACATCGTAAAAATCTAAAGTTTGTATGCATGCTTTTACCAAAAAAAGGAAGGTTTGTATGCATGCATAAACATTTTGACATGTTAAATGTGACAGGGACTTGACCCTAGGTGTACGGCTAGTCTGTTTTTAGACGCCGTCTGTATCGGCGAACAGACCATTAACGGCGAAGACTGTTTTGTCTTAAAAGTAGAGACACCGGCAGATATACTCAAGGCGCAGTGTTCGGCGAACACGGAGGTGATCCACCACACGGTGTGGGGTTACTTCAGCCAAAGGACGGGACTTCTAGTAAAGTTCGGTGACACAAAGCTAGTGAGAGTCAGATCCGCTAGAGGCAAAAACGATGGCGTTTTTTGGGAGACAAGCATGGAGTCAATCATTGATGATTACATGTACGTTGACTCGGTTAACATAGCTCACGGTGGACGAACGTTGACCACGCTGTATCGATACGGTGGAGCGGTTAATCACCGGAGAAAAATTGAAGAAAAGTGGAGGATTGAGGAAGTGGATTTTAATATTTGTGGGTTGTGTTTGGAGAGCTTCTTACCACCGTCGGATATGAACAATGATCATTAGCTTTCTCTCTGTTTTTTTTTTGTTAGATGGGTTTGTTGTTGAAATTAGGTTTCTTTGAAGAGAAAAAAAAGAGATACACACTTGAGATTTTCTATACGTGGGAGTGGTTGAATATTGCAATTGTTGATTGAACTAGCCAATAGAAAACGTTTACAATCAAACAAACGAGTAGCATGACATTCAAACAAACGAGTAGTATAACAAACCCACCAAAAGTAAGAATTTTATTTAACTGAAAAGTTGAATATCTGAATATAAACTTAGAAGTAAGTAACCATTTAGAAAAAAAATTCTATCAGTATAGTATATTCTAGGCCTCAGATAGATCGGAAATCCAAAGTATTTTAAGGTATGTTTTTACTATCTTTATCTGAATTTGGAGTTTTCAAATATCCGGATAGCGAATATCATTTCATAAATTGTAATATCAGAATTTGGATCATTAAAATAAATAAAAATATTAAAATATTAATAATTTAATATAAAAGTATATATAATGTTTTAAAAAATATATATTTAAATCCAGATTCGGTTTCGATTAATTCAATATTTTACTATCTGAATCCACATTCAGTCCTCCAAATCCCTTTACTATTATTTGAGGAGCATTTTTAAAGAATAATCTTTACTTCATGTGTTTATTACACACATGCCATTTCTTAGGTGGCAGCTCCACAAACCCTCTCACCTCCTTTAGTTAAATATCCTTAGTTTACTAGAATAATTACAAGATGTGCCATTGTTCACATCCCTTATGTTTAACATTTGTATGTAACATAACTAATTTTATTCAATGTATAATACATAGTTTTAAATTAGGAA
>CAKOAT010375154.1:140250-184293 GCA_932364175.1 Eruca vesicaria subsp. sativa
CAAATTAGGAAGCATTGATTATTGATTATTATATATTGATTTGTTAATTTTTAGAATCAATCAACATTATTAATTTCCTTATACCGTATTTAATTGTATAATTGAATATAAAATTAAAAAAGAAGTTTTGATCATTGGCATATAATAATAAATTTCAATAAATTATTTTTACTTATTTTAGACTACTTTTATATTTATTCTTTTATTCTTTATAAGAAATTAATCGATTTAAGTGATTTTAAGAAATTATTTTTACTTATTTATGTTACTTTTATATTAATCTAGATTGTTTTCCTTTATAACAAATCGTTATTATTCCATTTAACTGAAGTTGATAAATGATACATATGTAACATAGTTAATTTTATCCAATATATAATATAGTTTCAAATTAGGAAGCATGATCATTAATTGATTTGTTGATTTTTGGAATCAATCAACATTATTATTATTTTGTATATTTCAAATCGTATATATCATATAGTTTGATATAAGCCCATATATATATAGAAAAAAATTTCTATTACCTATGTTGATTTAATTATATCATCATTATTCTGTTATGAATTAAATAATTATTCAAACCTATGATTTTTTTTTAAAAAAAAATCAAACTAAAAAAATTATACTATATTATATTTTTTTCATATTTCTCAGAAAATCTAAAGTTATATATAACGTAATATTACTCGAATAAATATGGTAAAATATCAAAATTAAATTGAGTTACCAAATATGTTTACCTCGATTTCAATTATAGATTTTTTGAAATCAATTAGAAATAAATTCATATGTATATTTCTCGGAAAATCTAAAGTTGTATATAAAGTAATAAATTTCAATGAATCCCTTCAATTAAGTTCCATGATTTTTAAAGTATGGAATAAACATAAATGGTGATACACAAGTAGTTATTGTTGATCTATGGTCAAACATACTTGGTTTATGGTCAAATACTATAGTAGATATAATACTTACCAAATTTGCCAAACATTAAAAGCGTAAATTTTGGAAAATTTAACATTATTCGTTTGAAACTCAAATCTTGTGTCTAAACCCTAAGTTTGATGACTATATATATCAAACTAAAATTATTTGTACAGAATCACAATTAACCTCAAGAAAAAATGCAAAACCAAGCAAAAAAGGGTTCTGTGAAGATAATTAATTTACAGAAAGCAATTGTTTGAAAACCTAAGAGTGAGGTTTTAAGCAATCTCGAGTTTGTACTCCTCATTGTTATGATATCCTTTATAGTTTTTGTGAATAGTTTTATTAATATTACGTCTTATATTGATCTTTGCAAACAGGTTCATTGGAATCAATTGTATTGATTATGTAACTAACGCTCATGATTTCCTTGATTTTTAAACCTCCACGGATGCTCATGTTGTTATGTGTTTTAAGTTTATGATCCAATGAGTGGGAAGAAGGTATTTTACTGCATAACTCTTGAACATATATATATATATATATATATATGTATATATGTGATATAAGTTATTTAATTGGTCATTTCAAATATAAAATTAGAAGAGGTTTGTTGTTCATTTCAAAAACCTCATGTTCATGTGTTTTTTACAGGTTTGACATTTTTTAGGTGGTAACACTACATTCATTTTCAGCTACTTTAGGTAAAATTTCTCTCTTTATTAAATATATTACATAATATGCCATTTTCATATGTCAATATCAGATTATTTGATATAGTTTTTGTCACGCTTAGAGTTTATATATATTGTCGAGGATGTCACGCATAGTGCTGATATATTTTTAAAATATTCTGAACATGCATGGTGGTGTGTGTATTGTATAACGGCGATATCATACGAATTGGTTTAATATCCCCTCATATTTTGCTATATAGTTTTGGTCATGGTGAGTATATTGTATGCTTTCATATTTTGCTAACATGTGAGATGTCACGTATAAAATTGGGAAGAAATATTTACTTTCCAATTCTGAACATAAACATGAATTCAAGTAGGTTTTTCTAGCTTGATTATAGGCCATAATTAGTCAGCACCATTTATAACAGTCAAACCATGTTAAATTTTTTTGAAATAACTGTGCATTTAAATTATTTAATTAATTTATGTTGGAATGGTGGACGATGATATGTTGAAATAAGGTATTTGTTTCCTATATTAATTTAATTAGATGATCCATATTTAGTGTAATTGATTTTAATATACACAATTAGGAAGAACGCATTACCAAAATTATACATGAGATTACATATATTGTTTTTCCATTTATTTTCAGTAGAATATATTTCAAAAACTCAAATATAATCTTCTAAATCCTATCATTTATTTCTATATATAAGTTATCCATGTATATCTTATGATATCACAACTTATTTTTCTGAAAAACAAGCAAATAAGTAATAGATAGCCCCTTGAGTTATTTGCTAACATAAATTTGTTTACCTAGATCAAGTGAAGAATGTGACTGATATTATCATTCGTGATTTTTTCAGTTTTGTTTTAGTTTTTTTTATCATTTGTTCTTTTGTATTTTTTTATTTTATTACATATATTTTGTTAAATATGAAATTTATAATTAATATTGTGAAAGCAATAACAATAGTTTATATGTTTCATTTTATTTTCATTTGTTTTTAAAATTTTATATAAATTTTTGTTTACGCTTATAAATATGTTTCCATAGCAACTATATTTTAACTACACCTAATGAACACAAATTTAAAAATATAAGATATTTAGAGCTTATTTTATACAAACATATACAATTTCTTTACATTTTCACTACATAATATATAATATTTATGACTGAATTTATATTTTTATACCTTTAAATTNTAATCCCTATTAGACCATTCACCTTGACAGCCTCTTACGTTTGGTTTGTTGTTTTTCATATCTAATTGTAATAATACAAGAAAACTTTCTGAAATACTTAACTAACTATGAGTTAATATAAAAAAGGAAACTTTATTGACTAACATTTGAATATTTAATTATACAAATTACTATCTGCTTAACTAAAACAAAGTCCATTGATTGGAGTGGATATGTTAAAAAATATCTACTTTATATGTCGGATCTGATAGTAAGAAAAAGAAAGCAATAAAATATATATTATAGTTATTAATTTTCAGTAAAATTAATATTTAAACAATTATATATAATTAACATTTAAAAACAAAAATATTACACAGTTATATAAATATATATGTAATATTGAAGCAAATCTATTTTATCATTACAATCTTGAAAAAAACATATTAGTTTCTATTCTATATGTTTTTCATCAATTATATTCTGTGTTTATACTTTCTAACTTAAAAATGTGTAAATATATAATAAGTGATTAAATTTTTATTTCATCCCGCACATGATGCGGGTTATCACCTAAATTGTGTATGAATTTAAGCAAAGATGATAATCATTATTATTGCGTTTTTTCTTCTTAAATTCATACTTTTATATTTATCATTTTATTCCTTATTACAAATTAATCGATTTAATTGATTTCAAGAAATTATTTTTACTTATTTTAGACTATTTTTATATTAATCGATATTGCTTTTATTTATAACAAATTGTTATTATTCCATTTAACCCAACCCAATAAACAATACATATGTAACATAGTTATTTTATCTAATATATAATACATAGTTTCAAATTAGGAAGCATTGATTATTGATTATTATATATTCATTTGTTGATTTTTAGAATCAATCAACATTATTTCTTTCCTTATATTTCAAGTTTTATTTAATTGTGTAATTGAATATAAAATTAAAAAAAAAAGTTCTGATCATTGACATATAATAATCAATTTCAAGAAATTATTTTTACTTATTTTAGACTACTTTTATATTTATCGTTTCATTCCTTATAACAAATTAATCGATTTAATTGATTTTAATAAATTATTTTTACTTATTTTAGTTTACTTTTATATTAATCCATATTGCTTTTCTGTATAACAAATCGTTATTANTATAAGCCCATAATATAAAGGAAAACTTTTCTATTACCTATGTTGGTTTAATTATATCATCATAATTCTATTATAAATTAAATAATTATTCAAACCTATGATTTTTTTTCTTAAATTCATACTAAATTTAAAGAAGTTTTTGCTTAATCTTATAATTTTTTTTTCATATAGCAAACTTCAATGCAATTTTCCAATTACACAAAAAAAATCAATTTTTTTTTCAAAAAAAAACAAGATTATATTATATAAACAAATGCATCTATTTCATTATATTTAATATTTTTGCCATTTGAATTTTAATATCTATAGATATTAGATAATAATTTTTTTAATTCATTTACTCCGTGCAGGGCGAGGATTATCACCTGATTATTATACTATATGTTTCATTTTATATGCATCTTTCAAGATAAGATAGTGAAATTTTTAGTATTTTGATTAACCTTTCTATCTTATTTCACTTTTTGTTATATTAAATTTTATAAATATATGTTAGTTTTACTAGATCAAACTATATCATATCCAAAAAATCTATTACAGTTGTATCTTTTATTATTATCATCATATTTTACTTTAGTTATGAAATGAATAATTATATTTTTATGTTTTATTTTTCATAAATTCTTTAATAAATTAAAAAAAGTCTTTCCTTACTCTTAATTTTTTTTCCCATGTAAACACTTCAATCAATGGACTTATCCAATACACAAACTTTGTTCTTATAAAAAAATAAATTTATATTATATTATCTTACACATTATAGTTATAAACTATTTCCGTCACTTACCCCGCGCAGGGCGCGGGTCATCATCTAGTATCCGTATTAAAATCAAGTTATCCAAATCCGGATTCGGTTCTTATGAGCAGATTTGGATCTCGGACCATTCCGGATCTCGGATAATAACTCTCAATGCCTAGAATACTCCATTTGCAAGATTGTCCGAATAGGGTGCAACCGCACCGGTATGGATGACAATTGGTAAGCCACGAATCAAAAGAAGATCCGTGAAGTATCCCCACTGGACCATACTAAAAGGGCCTTCGAGTTATCTCTGGCCCATTAAAACCAAGCGAAACCCTAGATCGCGAGAAACAGAAGCATTTCGACTATATATAACTCCCATTCTTCAAATTAACAACCGATCCAAACCTATCCTCCTCCCGTAGTTCATCTCGACGCCTATAACCGCCTTTGGGGTATTATAATTCTTGCTGTTATTTTGCGGTCTCGAACATCTATAGGTTATAGTAGTGTATTAGTTGTTAGTATGTGTGTTTCTTATTAGAGGGCTATTGATATGAATGCATCTGTTTACCCACTTTTCTACCGCATTGCGAGTAAAATCACAAAGAATGGTAGAGAGGTTAAGAACGGGTGCAGAGATGGAAACGGTTATCTTACCAACCCATTGCATAGTTTCTTTTGCTTTGGCGTCAAATGAATCGACCGAAACTTCTCTTTATATAATTAGATTTTTCTATTTGGTGTAATATTAGATTGGCAGATGAAGAATTGATTATTATGCTTAAAACACACAGAAGAATAGTGTTGATAAACAATCTCCGCTTATTATCTGATGCCAATGTCTCTTTTAAAATCAAATTCGGTTTTGAATTTTTTTTTGTTATTTGTAATTGGGATGAAACAATGATGAGATATCAGCAGACGGGCGGTCTGAATTGATGCCATGTAGATTGTCTGCCACGTCTACAATTTTAGTAGCATTCTCTGAGTTTTTGTTTTGTTATCTTTTTATGTGAGTTGTGTTGATTTTGTGGGGCTTTGCGATGATGAATTAGCTTCTAATTTATGTCTGGACATATGAGATTGTTCAATCACTGATATGACTGGTGCAAATTTTCTGAGCTTCCCCCCCCTCAATTTTTTCCGGTAAATTTGTTTTTTGTTTTCATTGGTTACAGACTTGTAGTTAATTATTGAGACATCAGTAATTTACAAAATCAAGTGACTACTCTGTGTAGTATTTCAAACGCAGTTGTGGTGTTGTGAAAGCTTTGAATCAATCTTGTTGTTCCAATTGAAGTTCATTAGAACATGAAGAGGCAAGAGACGCTGTTGGTGGACGGAGCAATGTACAGCCAGAGAATGTGTTCCCTTCAGTCCTGATGTATATAATTAAACTGATTGTATCTATCATTACTAAACGTTTACAAATGGCAATTGTATCCTGTTATCAATCGAATGTGGCTTTGATTATCTTTGAACTTAGTCCAAATTAACTCAACCATCACCAGTTTAATCTTCAAAAGAAAGATTGAATCAAATCTTAAAAAAAACAATTGAATCGAATTTACTAAATAAAATATTAACTCCATGCTATGTTTCAAGTTCTTAAATTAAAATATTTACAAATAAAAGTATTTACATAACTTTTTAACATAGTATCTTGTGACAAGATTTTGGAGACGATAATCAAATAAATAACTATTAGAGCTTGGATATAAATTTTTTACCTTTTTTTGAAAGTAATATTTATTTTTAAAGATTAACTTAGATGTGTTACTATATAACTAAATGTATATGTATATTGGTTATTTAAATATTTTTCTATTTCTATTAATATATGAAAGAAATCTAATTTAAAATTCAAAACTGATACTTTAAAGAAACGATCATTTATCCAAACAAATACATTAATACACATGTATAATTGATTATGTAAACAAATAGAAATATTTATTTTAATTGTATTCAATTATTGTTCCAAATGGAGTAATTTAATTTAATTTTGTTGAATGTTATTTAACATATATAATAAACACTATTGATTATTATGTTTATGATAACTAATAGAATAGTTAGGAAAAATGGAAAAATAAATGTAAAAGACAAAACACTTAAAAATAAGTAGTTATTATGTTATAATTAATATTATCGAATAAATTTGAAAAAGATAATAAATGAAATTATTATAATTGTAAGAAACCACCTAAAAATAAAAATAGGTTATTGTCTTGTATGATAATAGATTCAATTCAAACGTGGGTTTAATTCTTGAGTGAACCAAGCACGTCTGGTGTGTTGTGGATAGAATCAAGTTTAACCGAACAGCTTCGGTTCGGATAACATTAGTGGTTCGGTTCGGTTTGTACAAGAAATCTCCACGAACCGAACCGAACATTTTGGTTTTTGATTATTATTCGGTTTGGTTATTGAAATGAATTCGTGTCCATCTCTCTTCTCTAATGAAAAACCCAATATCTCACTGAGAAGCAAGAAGCATTCGGATAAACCTTGAAAAGTCTTCGCTCCTCTCTCATTAATGGCAATCCTCTCTATCTCTTTCCCTCTCATCATCTCCTCCTTCCTCCGTCCCCACGCCTCTCCTCGCTTCCTCCTCCTCCCTCGCTACATTCCTCCATCCCCTTACCGCCGATTCCACCGCACGGCCGTCTCCGCAGTTTCCTCCAATCTTCATCACTCTTCCCATCGCAAGCCCGATGATGATAATGACAGCAGCAACTCCGTCTCTATTCCTACATTCCAACAAGCAATTCAACGCCTCCAGGTTCCCTTCTCCCTCCCTCCTCGTGGCTAATTTAATCAATTTCTACTTTTAACGCATTTTCTCTGTGATGTTGTGTTTAGGAGTATTGGGCTTCCGTTGGATGCGCCGTTATGCAGCCTAGCAATACCGAGGTTCGTCTCGTCTCACCATTATTACATTAGAGCACCTCCAACCTCACTCTATTTTTAGAGTTTTAAAGTAAAAGTGTTCGAATGGTATTCCATATCTCACTCTATAATAGAGTGAAAAATAAGTTTACTCCAAATATAGAGTAACTTGTTTTTTTTTTTGTTCATTGCTCTATTTTTTGACTCTAAAATAGAGTACTATTGGATTAAACTCTAACTCTATTATAAAGCGACTCTATTTTAGAATAAAAAATAGTGTAAACCATTGGAGATAGTCTTATAAGAATCTACTCCACGATTGACTCTTCTCATACCTTTTAACTGGTCTTTAAAGGTTGGAGCTGGGACCATGAATCCTTCCACGTTTTTGAGGGTTCTTGGCCCTGAACCTTGGAATGTTGCATATGTTGAGCCTAGCATACGTCCTGATGATAGTCGATATGGAGAGAATCCCAATAGGCTTCAAAGGCATACTCAGTTTCAAGTCATCTTGAAGCCTGATCCTGGCAACTCTCAAGACCTCTTCATCAACAGTCTCTCTGCTTTAGGTACTTGCCAAACTTCTTTCCCATTGTAATGCTTCCACTTTTGAGTCTTTCAATGTTCCTTGTATATGTACAATACCATAGATTGAATCTTTCTCCTTGTGCTCTTTCCTTTGGTGAAATGTTTTATTATGTGTAAGACAATAACAATGTTCTTTTATAGGTATTGATGTGACTCAGCACGATATACGGTTTGTCGAAGACAATTGGGAGAGCCCGGTAATGTGTCACATCCATAATACCAGATTTTCATTTCTCTCTTTATTCCCTCAGAGAGAGAGAGAGCGCTAACAGCTTGGCGGTCAATGTTCATTTGAGTGACGTACAGGTGCTTGGTGCTTGGGGGTTGGGCTGGGAGATTTGGATGGATGGTATGGAAATCACACAATTTACTTACTTTCAGCAGGTAACCTTTTTCATTTTATGTTAAAACCTTTCTAGAGATGTCATGTAGATTGTGGTCTTGAGTTGTTTTATATTCTAAGGTAAATTCTTTCTACCAATTATTCTCTCTGTGTATATTTTCTGCTAAAGCGACAATTCTATTCTTTTCTTCTCTCTAGGCTGGAAGCCTTCAGTTGTCTCCAGTATCTGTTGAAATAACTTATGGCCTTGAGCGCATTCTCATGTTGCTTCAGGTCTGTTTTCTACTCTCTTTATTTTCTTTATCTTTCTTTTACCAAGGATGCACACATTTTTTCCTTTTAGTTGCCTTAAGTGAGCCTCTCGTTTTAACTGTCAGGAAGTTGACCATTTCAAGAAGATCTTATATGCTGATGGAATCACTTACGGGGAGCTTTTCTTAGAAAATGAGTATAAGACTTGTGGATCCTTTCATCACATATCAAAATCATTCTGTGTTAATCCTGTTTCTAGATTGACATTTCGGTCAATTTTGCAGGAAGGAAATGAGCTCATATTATCTTGAGCATGCTAGCGTGGACCGTCTTCAAAAGCATTTCGATTCTTTTGACGAAGAAGCACGTTCCTTGCTTGCCTTGGGCCTTCCAATCCCTGCGTATGTTTATCACATGCTTACGGTCGTCCATTGTCTTCTCCATATTTAACCATTGCCTCTTGAATTTAACAAAATTGCTTGGGGGCATGCTAGGTATGACCAGCTACTGAAGACATCTCACGCTTTCAACATCTTAGATGCTAGAGGTTTCGTTGGTGTAACTGAACGTGCTCGTTATTTTGGTCGAATGCGCAGGTAGGATCTGTTCTAGTTTTCTGAGAGTGTATTATATTGAGATGATTTAACAAGGTTTTACTTTCAAATATGTGCTTATTTATGATTTTATGCATCATTTTTGAAATAATAGCTTGGCTCGTCAATGTGCTCAACTGTGGTTAAAGACACGTGAATCTCTTGGACATCCTCTTGGTGTTGCCTCTGAACATACTCTTCCCGTTCATCACGGGGAAGCTTTAGAAAATGTGGCTGAAAAGGTTGGTCCTGTATTTAATTTGAGAATTTACAATCGGAGCTCTGTTGCTGTATCTCCTATTTGATGAATTGTTGGATATTAGTTTGCGAAGTATTCTGGTGTCTCTAATATCTTCTGCATTAGTTGCTCATAGGGCATGTTACGAAAACATTTCTGAAGTTGTCAAATAACACATGGTTTCCTCTTTTGTTGTTTATGTGGTTTCAATCGTCATAGGTTCCTGAGGATCCAAGATCATTTATCATTGAGATAGGGACTGAAGAGATGCCACCTCAAGATGTTATCAATGCTAGTGAACAAGTAAAATTTAATTTCATTTGGACAAACTTAAAATTTCTCGCTAACGCTCACTCATGGGAATTTTTGTGGGCCGCTCATGCTGCAACACACATTTTTCAACTTTCGTGTTACTTTCTTCTGATAGATTGGGGCATCAAGTAATAATTACTGTTAATGATGCAGCTCAGGGTTTTAGTCCTACAATTGCTAGAGAACCAAAGATTGCGGCATGGCGTTGTGAAAGCATTTGGCACACCTCGTAGGCTAGTGGTAATTAACAATATCTTTCATTTTGCATATTATTGTTACAATGTCAGCTCTTTAACATCATGAATCCTGTTTATACCTTAGCATTGTTGTCCCCTGGTATTTTATTTGAGGATGTGTGGGTTATTGAGTTAAATCATGGAAGTCTTGAAGCTTTTTGGAATGTATTCTTTTTCTCAAAGCAGTTTAAAGTGAAAGCTCCTGTTTCAGGTTTTAGTTGATGCTATGTCCCCTAAGCAGCTGGAAGAGGAAATTGAAGTTCGAGGACCCCCTGCGTCTAAAGCGTTTGATGATCAAGGAAATCCTACAAAGGTTTTTATTTCCCTTTGGTCCTTTCTGCCCACAGGCACGGCTAGTTATTAAATTGATTATTGAAAGTAGTTTGGTAGACAGTACTGGAATTTAAGGAAAAAGCATATGAATTATTTATCCATTGGCTATGCTTGTTTTTATTTTCATTTTAGCAAGCATTGACTGCCTTAAGATATGTTTTCAATTTCTCGGTGTTCTTTTCTCCAGGCTGCAGATGGTTTTAGCCGTAGATATGGTGTTCCATTGGAAAAATTGTACAGAAAAGTTGATGGTTGGTGCATTTTCTATTAGCAAATTCCCTGGTCTTGTTTCTTAGGCTGCTGTACTGCTTCTTTGTTTAGCTTTTTTGAATTATCACTTTTCAACCTTCTGTCTATTTTTTCCAGGAAAAACAGAATATGTTCATGCACGAGTTACACAGCCAGCTCGACTTGCATTGGAGGTTCTCTTTCTTGACTCCTCATGTTGTGCTTGGGAACTTTTATTTTCATGTTTTGTGACAGAGAAATCTATGGTTGCATTGTCCTCTGTTTATCTTGTAGTTTTAGCGTTCTAAGACCTGTGCTTCACTATATTGGCATTTGATTTTTCCTCAAAACATAAGCTACAATTTATTTGCTAAGAATATATTTTTGGGGATCTTGTCTATTGTAGGTCCTGTCTGAAGAATTACCAGGTATACTGGCTAAAATATCATTCCCAAAGTCAATGCGCTGGAACTCGTCAGTATGTAACCTTAATCGAGATGCTCATTTATTAATTTATATAGCCATAGGCTCTGTAGTAAGACAAGGATTTTAGTTTACTGCTACGTCTTCTGGTAAGCAGGTAATGTTTAGCAGGCCAGTTCGCTGGGTTATGGCCTTACATGGGGATCTGGTTGTACCATTCTGCTTTGCTGGCAACACAAGGTATGTTTACTTGGCTACGCTCGAGTCTCCACGCTTCTTATTTATATATTTTGCATCTCGTTATCTTCCTCTAGCAGTTAGGGATATTAGAGAGATGTAACAAAATATTTATTTGTAAAAAATATTAGATTTTTTTAATATTTGTTTCTTTTTTTCAAAATGCAGTGGCAATGTATCCTTTGGACTTCGCAATACTGCTTCAGCAACACTGTTGGTAAGAATTTAACCTGCACCGTTGTCGACTCGTCTGTAAGCATATTTAGATCTCAGGCTTCAGAGGTGTACTTTATGGCCATATTGGCAGGTACATACTGCAGAGTCCTATGAAGATACTATGAGGAATGCTGGAATCAATATTGAGATTGAGGCATGCCCTTCATATATTCTTCTCTACCCGTGTTTCAATTTTTTTCATTTTATTTTACTTTCAGCAGGATGTATATTTTCTTTCTTTTTAGATTTCTTATTATGGATCTATGTGATTGGTTAACATAATATACAGGAAAGAAAGAAAATCATTCTTGAGAAGTCAAATGCACTAGCAAAAAGTGTTAATGGCTGCGTTGTTGTCCAGCAGAACTTGCTTAATGAGGTAACTTATGGCGTTATCAGTGATGTGCTCAGTAAACGGCTCCAAGAAATTATCTTTACAGCTTTTTACCAATAAGCTGAATTAATTCATGGTGTTCTCCAGGTTGCAAATCTCGTTGAAGCTCCTGTGCCATTAATTGGAAAGTTCAAGGAATCATTTTTAGAACTACCAGAGGAACTATTAACTATTGTAAGCTCTTTATACCGTGTAACCTGTAATATCTCTTTTCTTTCTCTGTCGGCAAGTATGCTTATCTAATTCGTTGCCTTTTTTTACCGTAACCCTCTAGGTTATGCAGAAGCACCAGAAATATTTTTCCATTACTGATGAGAGTGGAAAGCTATTACCTTACTTCATTGCTGTACGACACTCTGGCCTTGCATTGTCTTCTGTTGCATGCTTTTTGACATAGTGACTTGCTTTAGGTTGCCAATGGTGCAATAAATGAGGATGTGGTGAAGAAAGGAAATGAAGCAGTTCTCAGGTTGAGATGTGTTATAATAAGCGACTAAAATCTTTACTCAATTGATAGATGAACAAGACGATGTTAAAAGCATCCAATGGCCATTAAATTTTGCAGGGCACGCTATGAAGATGCGAAGTTCTTCTATGAGGTGGACACAAGGAAAAGGTTTTCTGGATTTCGAGATCAGCTTAAGGGAATTCTTTTCCACGTAAGTTTCACAGCTGTTTCAATGGTTCAGTACTCGTACAAGTAATAAAAACAAGCCATTTAATATTGAATGTAGTAGCACATACAACACAAGCTTTTCATCCATATTTATGCGAATATATAGGAAAAGCTGGGGACGATGCTTGATAAGATGAATCGTCTAGAAAAGATGGTAACTAAGCTTTGTTTAGCCCTCGAAGTTGATGACGACCTGCTTCCGGTTGTGGAAGAGGCTGCCTCACTTGCTCTGTCAGACCTTGCAACTGCTGTGGTTACAGAATTTACTTCCCTCTCAGGAATAATGGCTCGTCATTATGCTCTCAGAGATGGCTATTCAGAGCAGGTAATGTGCTGTTCAATTGTGTATGTTAAATTGTTTATGAGCATAAGTTGCACTTGTGGCTGTTTCGTTTGTCTATTAGTTAATAGTCTTTAGATACTTGCCTACTATGGTATATATCTATTAGCATGTTGGCGATTATTGTACAACAATCGTTTCCTCTGGGGTGCAGATTGCAGAAGCTTTGCTGGAAATCGCACTTCCTAGGTTTTCTGGAGATGTCATACCAAAAACAGATGCAGGAATGGTTTTGGCAATTGGTGATAGGTAATATGAAAGCTGAAACTTTTAGTGTCCCCTCCATTATCTTTCTATTCCAAAAGACCTTGTTGCTGAATTGGTACAGAGCTAGATTGCATATACTTCTGTTATTATGCTCGTGATAATGTGATCATATATACTTTAACACATATGCTTGTTTCTAGATTGGATAGCCTCGTTGGTCTATTTGCTGCTGGTTGCCAGCCAAGTTCAACAAATGACCCATTTGGCCTTAGAAGAATATCTTATGGCTTAGTAAGTTTGTAGATGTTCTGATCTGAAAACCAGTTATTATGTCATCTTATGGTTGCATGAGCCTTATGGATGCCACTTAATACTGTATGCCGCAGGTTCAGATTTTGGTCGAGAAGAACAAAAATGTAAACTTCAAACAAGTTCTAGAACTTGCAGCCAGTGTACAACCGATGAAGGTTGAGGCAAACACTTTAGACGATGTGAGAATCAACTACTCTTATAGCTACCGACTTGCGCCAAATATTGTTTCCCCATTTACAGAGCCATCAAGGTTTTTGATGTAATTAAATTAACTGTTATTTTCTTCTTAGGTGTATCAATTTGTTACTCGAAGACTGGAACAGCTTCTGGTTTGTGCAACTTTTCCTAATGCTTATATTTTTGCTTTCTAATTCTATTAGACACAATTCCTTGGCTCTTTAAACTGAAGGACCTTTGTGTCTGGTTCGTAAAACAGCATTTTATCCTTTTTACAGGTTGACAACGGAGTAAGCCCTGAAGTAGTTAGGTCTGTCCTAGCAGAGCGTGGGAATGATCCTTGTCTTGCAGCACGAACTGCATACAAGGTAACTGAACTGAGATATGATCCAATAGCGACTAGATATGGGATTAGGTGGTAAATTAGAAGCATCAAGCATATGTGTAAATCACTCTCCTACAAGCCAGGGTATTAAGGCGGTTTGGATCACTTTTAATTAGACGAAGCTCAACTGCTATCTAGGATTAGAAACCAGACTGGATATTGGTATTGGTAAGGAAGATGGTGTTTTCTCATCTGTTGTCAGAAGAATTTGGGATTAGTTTAAGGCCTTAAAGTCAATTGTTACTACAGTTGCACGATAGTTTTGCAAAGAGAGGTTTAGCTGTTCCCTTATAGCAATTGGTTCCTCTCAATATGCCGGTGGTTCTATAAAGCTTTCTTCGGGTTTGGAATGTTGCTACGCAGTTAATAGACTCAAAGCATAGTGATTTTACTCATTAAAAAGCTAACATATCTAGGCGTTGTTGCTGATGCCTTGCAGATGGAAAAGCTGAGCAAAGGTGAGATTTTTCCGAAGATAGTGGAAGCATATTCACGTCCCACACGCATTGTCCGTGGGAAAGATGTTGATGTTGGAGTTGAGGTACTTGAGGTTTCTTGTGTCTGATTAGATGGCGAAAGAGCATCTGTGAAACTTGCAGCTTCTAACTTTGAATGATGTAAAAAAATAGGTGGATGAGAGTGTATTCGAGACTTCCCAAGAGAAAGAGTTGTGGAGCATTTACACCTCAATCAAAGATAGGATTCATAGTGGTAATGCAACTTTCTTCTCTATTGAAAATTGTTGGATCATACGAATAAAATCTCTCACTGCTTCCAATTTTCATTTCAGGCATAGAAATCGAGGAGTTCGCTGAGATATCCACGCAGTTGGTGGAGCCGCTGGAGGATTTCTTCAACAATGTGTTTGTGATGGTGGTAAGTTGGAACTACTCTGTTCACACATTGTGCTCAAAGATTTAATTAGGGAAAAAGCTTTATGGTTGTGACTTGTTTACGGTTGCAGGAGGAAGAAAAAGTGAGGAAAAACAGACTCGCTCTTCTGAATAACGTTGCGAATCTTCCCTCTGGAATCGCTGACCTTTCATTTTTGCCTGGATTTTGAGGTTTTACATTTTGTGTGGATTTATACAAATTCAGAATGTTTAGCAAAACAAGCAGGCGTTGGAGTATGTTTTGTATAATTTATTTGATCGAATCAACTGTACGGCAAGTTTGTTTAGAGAGACTGTACATTAGTTGATTGGTTGGTTCGCTTTGTTTTCGAATACTTATCGGAAGTGACACGCATCATATGGTGTATTTGTTAAAGAGGAATTATTTACTTCAGTATTCCCTCTAAAAGCACAGGTAACAACATTTTTTTTTTTTTTTGAGAAAGACAGGTAAAAACATTTAAAAAGAGAATATTTAACATGAAGTTTTCCCTCTAAAATCGCATGTAACAACATTTGAAAAGAGAATATTTAACATTATAATGCCTTATTCATCTCATGTTTTTCATCTTATTATATTTCCTACTTTGAACACTGTTCTTAAAGTGTAGTTTTTTTAAGTTGATTTATTATGATATTATAATTAAGAGAAAAAATACAAACGATTCAACAATAGAAAATATTATCTATCTTAAGATCTATGTCTAAGTATATCATCTGGGACGTAGACAAGAACTATTTCTGACAAATTTACTTACATTATATTGAAATTTTTTTGAAAGTCTTTTTTCTGTAATCTGCAATAATAAATTGTTTTTCCAGGATTTAAAATTTGAATTTCTTGTAATCTGTAAGAAATTGCATAGTTTAGAATTCGAATCCCAACTTAAATGTAAAAATTAAACACATAAAAAAACTCAATTCTTAGATAATATTATAGACATATGATTTTACTACGAAACTATATTAAATCTAAAGAATGGTTGAAAAAAAACTATATTACATCTTGAGATACTTTTTAATGGGAAATTTGGTCTAATAACCCTAAAAATACAAATTCACTAACTAAGCAAAATCTTTTCTTTTTTCCTTATTTCTCTACCTATCTCTCTTTACCATTTTTTGTAAAAATCTAATTTACATTTTTTTTTCTATATGACAAATAAGTCATTATTTTATTATCCCTTAAAACACAAAAAAAAAAAAAAACAATATGAAACACTGAATTCTAGTTGACTCAAAAAAGATGAAAAGATGTTTTCTTCTCTTATTGAGCCGGTGAGCGTGAGCTTTCGGAGCGGCGCCGTGATCGTAGTAGTAGGCTAGTAGCTATGGAATCGATGGAAGCTCCTCCATCTCCAGCTTTTCAGTTTCCTTCTCGTTCCAGGTTCAGCTTTATCCCTTCCTTCCACTCAGTTTTCTTTTGTCGTCCATGCAGGGCTTCTCACTGTAGTATGTTGCAGCTCTCGCGATGAAACTTGACGCAGTCTGCTCTTCCTTATACACTCTTCCTTCCATTTCTTTTGCTGCTTTGGTACTACTCTCTTCTTGAATTAATTAGCCAACACTCGTTTAAGTTTCCTTCACGTTCAACCTCTATTGTATTTATAAATTAGTGATCTGAGAGAGAGAGAGAGAGAGAGAACGAACTATTGTATATAAAAATGACATGAGCTGATTTGTCATTAGGTTGTTTCTTTCTTCCCATTTCAAATTGGATTTTTCATATTGTAACTTACACTGTCCCTTCCTCTATATTATATGTTCACACTCAGTGTCTGCTGCGTGTGTGCAGTACACTGATCTGGGAGAGAGAAAGAACGAGCTTCGGTTTTAGAGAAATTCCGACAAGTGGCCATCAACTTAACTCTGCAGTAATAGAAGAAGGTTTAGAAGCAGGAGCAGACAAAAAATGAAAAGAAATCTCATTTGCCTTCCGATGCTTTCATCTGGACGAGTCACGAGTTCTCATCAACTACGAGCTTCCTACTAAGAAGGAAACCTATACTAGGCAAGTTTAACAACTTGCTTAGCTTCAGGTGAAAACAAACTCCTTTGTTAATCATAAACGTTTAATCCTATCGATTTCTGAGATCTTAGCAGGGTTTGATGGCTCTTGCGCTTCAAATTATATGTTACATGACTTCTTTAGAGAAATCAATATTTTGTGTTAAGCTACAATAGCTGTGTCTCTGCTGCACTTTTAGCTCTTTTGAGTTGATATCACTTCTGCATTCTCTCAACTAATGTATAAATGTAACCTCAGTAAGAATCATTCAGTTTTCAGATCACTTACACTCTGTTACTTATCCACCAAGGAAGTGGCAACATCTTTATGTTCTGTATTGATTCTTGGTTTAGAGTTTTGCTGTTTATTACATACTCAATAAGTACCCTAAAGATGCTAAAATACAAAGACTGTTATTTAGGGAATCAAGAATGAGAGAGAATCACAAAATAGGTATAGTCTCTTGTCACCATGATCTTAATGAACAAGCTCATTCAATATCTGCAGGTTCAAAATCTCTGAAGCTCAATGGGGACCTCCAGGAGTTGGAATATCCCGCATTCTTTTATCTTCCATCTGTTGGAATTCGTATCGAGGATCCCGAAATCAAAAACAAGCTCAGTGGAAGTGATCGCCTCTGTTTCAACCTCAACCTCCAATGCGTTCATATTCCCCTGCAAAAGAATTTCTACTCTTCTATTACAAGCAATGAAAGCATTCCCTCCGGACGTGATGGTACAACAAATAGATGCGCTTGGCCCATTTAGACGACGGAACATGTAGTTATCATCAGAAACTAAGATGCAAGCCTTAAATTTGGTGGATGTGCCAAGAGGCATTTGATTCAACTTCACAGTTAAGGAGCTCCCGGAAGATCGGTAAGTGAAGCATTGAGGCACTTCTTTACCGGGAAAGATCGCATATCCATTGGTTGGCGTCAGGCTGATTAGATCTCTTGTTTCTTTATTTAGTTTGAAGCATCTAATGAAGTTAAGACTAATATCTGGATTGAGAAAGGGGCAATCTACCCTCTCCAGGGACTCGCAACCTTCTGCATCAAGTCGACGTAGACGAGATATTCTCCCCATCAATGGAAGACAGTTACCTGTACCTCTTGAGCAATCTGACTTTGAAAAGCTAGGGAGCTCTACCAGACTCCGGCAATATTTGAGATTCAATTCTTCAAGATTAACTATATTCCAAATAGAGGAAGGAAGTTTCACCAGAGCATAACAACTTTCGAGATTCAATATTTTGAGATTAACTGCATTCTCAATAGAGGAAGGGATCTCTACTAGCCTCTCACAGTCACTGAGATACAATTTTTTGAGATTAATTGCATTCCCAATAGAGGAAGGGAGCTTCACCAGGCTTGAGCAATAGCTGAGATTCAACTCATATAGATTAGTGGCAGTTGAGAGATCAGGAAGCTCTTTCAATCTCCTTGAAGCACATAAATTCATCACCTTTAGATTGTTGAGAGGCTGTTAAAGACATATGAAAGGAAGCAAATAAGAACAACATATTGATACAATAAGCTCTAAATACATAAGAAAATTGGTTAGATAGCCTAACTTGGGCATTTATTTTCAGTAATAAAATGTTACTTACTTTACTTTCTTCCCACAATTTCTCAAGCGTGCTAGACTGCATTTCTAGCCTGACTAGAAACTTTGGGTTAAAACTTGAAGGAAAACGTGACATGTGGAACCTCTGCCAAATTAGTACTCTAAGTTTTCGGGATATGTAGTTCATACTTTTCGGATCAACGCCACTGCTTTCGATTCTTAAGAACTGAAGATTAGACAATCTTTCAAAGGCTCTTTCACTCGTCCATGTTATGTCGTTCCTCCACTGAAGATATATTCCTATGACACTGCTACTACCCTGTAAAACAACCCAATAAAACATAAATAGAGGATTGTTAGTTATTAAATAATCTCACATTTGTAGACAACAAACAATGCAATGAAACACACCAATCTCAAAACTTACTGCGTTATCATCACTAAGTACTTCACCAATATCATTTGCATCATGCAAAAACTGGCGTTTTCCAGGTTCACTAACAGATTCTTTTCGCACAACTTGTCTTCCTAGTTGGACTAGCAAGTTAGACATTTCTATCCAATTATGTTCAATAGAAATCAGAGATTTTTCAGATAAGACGCGAAGCCCTTGTCTCACATCATCAAAACATTTTTCTAGACACATTTCCACCATATCAACTTGTTCACCACTGAAAAAGCAGGCTAAATGAAGAAATAATCGTTTATCTTCATCATTTAAGGCATCATAACTAAACTTTAAAATACTTGCAATTTCTCCATTTCGTTCGACGTGTGCCTTTAACCTTGGTAGTGCCTCTGTCCAATCTTGCTCGGACATTCCCCGAAAATAGGATCCCATAACCTTTAGCCCCAATGGAAGACTACCTACAAGACTCTTAACTTCACAAGCAAACTCCATAAACCCATCCTTAGGGTCATTCTGACCAAAAGCATGGATGCAGAACATTTGAAGAGCTTCATCATATGATGGTAACCTCACCTTGTGTATATGGTCGATCCCACTTGCTTTTAAAACCTTTTGATCTTGTGTAGTGATGATAATCCGACTCCCAGGACCAAACCAACTAGTTTCTTTCACCATGGCTTCCAGTTGTACTAAATGATCTACATCATCAAGAACGACAAGAACTTTCTTGTCTTTCAACCTGTCTTTGGCAACTCCCAAATGTGGAATCATGATACCATTTTCATTGGTTAGTTGAGACATAAACTGCTTCTGTAAATCTAACTTCACATTGTAGTCATCGGAACAAGCCATTATCACATACTTTCTTTTGATATTGTCCATAAAGACAGTTAGTTGGAAATTTCGGGAGTGTCGGTTGAATAGAGATCTAGCAATAGTGGTCTTACCAATCCCAGGCGGACCCAAGATCCCTATTTTTCTCACCTCATCTGAATCTAGCTGTAACAATGGTTCCATATCTGTCATATGAGATTCCATCCCAACTAAGCCGTCAAAATCACTGCATGGTGCTGAAAGGTTCAACTTTTTTGAAACATCAGTGGCAATATCTTCAATCATCTCTGCTTCAGTCTTCCTGAACAAGTAGATGATCAATAAATCCGTTATATATGATCACGAAAAGTTTCACATACTTAGATATTCTCATACTAATAATTGTAGATCAAAAAAAAGAAAGAACCACCTAATTTTGTATCCAGGATGGCTATTGTTTAAAAGTTACAAAGATATAGAGGTTGATCATGTGTTACAAAGATTAAGAGAAAGAGAGGGAATCAAGAGAACGAACCAGTTTGTTGAATGGAAACCTGCGATTTGAGCCACTTCCGCCAAAGCATGTTTCCATCTTCGGATCTCCTCCTCTGTTTTTTCTTCACAAGTTTTTTCGAAGACCTTCCCAAAATCACCAGTCTGCTTCTTTACGTCAGTTGGATCCACTTCATAGAAAATGGACACCACAGTTTGACCAAACTCTTCTCTACAGTGCATGATCTCAACAAGCTCGTTCAAGCACCATGTCGAGGAAGCGTAGTTCTTTGAGAGAAATACAATCGCAATCCTAGATCCTCTAATAGCTTCTATGAGTTCAGGATTGATCGACTTACTTCTCTCTATATCATTGTCAATGAATAGGTCGATTGCTTTGTTCTTGAGCTCTTTGACAATGTGACTGAGAAAGTTTGTGCGGACATCAGCCCCGTGGAAGCTTGGGAAGACATGGTGTTTCCAACTGTGTGACAAAGAAGACTGGGGAGCCAAAAGAGTTAAAGAAGAAGAAGAAGCCATTGTTTTGGTTTTCTTGATGTGATCTTGATTTTCTGATGAAAAATATTGTGTCCAAAAGAGCGTAGAAGCTGATTGCTGAAAAGAGGATCAAGATCTTAGAGCTTTTTAGACAAGGAGGGGAAGTTAACGTAAAAAAGAGTCTCTTTGTATATACCAACACGGAACTGTTGATCCAGTTGACAAATATATGCAAGAACCAAATAGCTTTTTAGAGAGGAGGAAGAATTAAAAAAACAAAGAGGACTTTTTCTACATACCAACACGTTGAGAGAGATATAATAAGAATTAACAAACAAAGAGACTCTTTCTACTCTCATCCTCTCTTTTGAATAACATATTTCTTTTGTCTTAATCCGCTAGCTGGCTAACTATTCCATTTTAGACATGTTTGTTTTATAAATCGGTTTGTGTTAGTCTCAGGATGTATCTATAACCATAAATAGTTTCTGGCAATGAACAGAAGAATAGTCAAGTTTCTTGTGTTTCTTGTGTTAGTCTCAGGATGGATGTACGAATTGTCTCGTTAGCCACGACTCACGAGTACTTCCTAAACGCCAGCCAAACCATTGACCTAGCCATCATCAAAACTATTGACCTAGCCACGAGTAGTTTGATATTAAATAAAATCTGACGTTTGATTGCCAGTTGGTACCTTTTTTTTTTCTTTGTAGAATTATTGGGATTCAGTTGGTCGTAAAAAGTCATATAAACTTTCTAATTAATAATGACATAGTGTACATAAATTGTTTTCAAATATTTTCTATCACCCCAAGTGGATTTTGTCATGCATTTACCCGAATTTAGACCGGGTCATCGTTGACTTTCCACTTGGACATATAAATAAACACACAACATAATTTCAGTGTCATGTTAGAAATAAAAAAGTAGAATCGATGGAATATTATTGATGCTCAAAAATCCATAAAATACTGAGTTATAGCTATACAATTTATCGAAATGATCCTATTAAAAACATGAGCCGTAACCTTTGATTTAACCCGGCCCACTAAAATAATATCATAAGCCCGTGAAAAGCGAAACCCTAGACACCAGTCACCACCCAGAAGTAAAGGGAAAACATCTCCTCCACTAAAACAAAACTCTCTGTTCATCGATTTTACGGTATACTGTTTCTCTCTCTCTCTCTCTTGCGTAGTTGATTATCCATTGATTGATTGATTCTAATCGCCAATTTATTTTCGATCTTTAGTGGAAATTAAAAGAATGGACTCGTACTCATCACCGCCGCCGCATATGGGTGGTGGTCAATCACCGGAAGCAATAATGGAACAGTTGGAGGCGCAGTTCGCCGAAGCTTACGCTGAGGAGATGCTCGAGACGCTGAGAGCTAAATGCTTCGATAAGTGCGTAACGAGTCCAGGATCAAGCCTTAGCAGTGGCGAGAGCAGCTGCGTCTCTAGATGCGTTGATCGTTACCTTGAAGCTACTGCTATCATCAGCCGTTCTCTTATGAGTCAACAACGTTGACTTGCTAAAAAAAACACACTCTTTGTCTGTTTTTCATTCTCTTTTGTCGTTAAGACAATTCGCTCAGTGTTTGGTCCTGAAAAGTTGTTTCGGAATCAATTATGTTTTTTATTTATTTTAGAAACTTGGAATTTGAATTTAAGTTCTATTTTCCACGTAATTTTATCAATCATTGATGAGATATTTAGCAGATAAGGCGTTCTGAATATGATATTTTGTAGCTTGGCTGCGATTATTACAGTTTAGTAGCTTCACTGTAATTTACATCGTTACATAGTGGGCACTCTTAACCGGTTTTGAAGTAGGTATATGTGGTATAACCAATCCAATTTCAAATGGACCAGCTCTTGATGCCAAGGAGGAACAAAAGTTGATGAAATAAAAGAATTTGTGTTCATAAGTACACTCAAAAAGCATTTATATTTAATTATTTACAGTAAGCAGGCAATACCAGCAACAACAAACTTTTTGTTTCTTTCAGTCTGAATCTCTCAACAAACACAAGACAAATGGTTCCTTTCAAAATTGCAAGGCACAAAGATTAATAATTAAAAACCACACGAAGAAAGATTATGGCTACACAACAGTATTAGGTATTAAGAGACTATCAGTCAAAAAAAGAGAGAATGGAGTGGGGGAAGATGCTTAAGGTGATTTGAGTGAGAAGGTTAGATAAGCCTTCTTCTGAAGTTTCTGGTGGTTGATTGATAGGTACGTACTAGAAGGCCAACACCAATGCCCAGACCTACACATACACCAAGACCTATTCCCACACCTACCCTCACACCCGCATTGAACCATGACATCTCACCATCTTCACCATCTGCGTACTCTCTTCCCATATACATGTCCTCATATTCTCCTTCATAATCTTGTTTATAGCTTCCGTATTCTGTGACCTACACAGACAAAAAAGAACTCGCATACTCAGGACAAAACACTGCAAAAGAACTCAGCAACATAGAGATCCGAGTATGTAGTGGTAAATACATGCCTCTCTGTATAAAAAGAAAAATAAGAAAGAGGCATTCATAGAGATAGTCAAGCAAAAGACCATTTCATTACAGTTGTAGAATAGAGGCTAATGGTATCTTTTGCTCCAATCTTAACTATTTGTTTCGGATTGTATCTAATACTGGTGCCTGCACTTCCATGACTTTTAGGAGGAAGTTATAGACATTGAAATAAAGTCAATGGGAAGCTATTAACCTAGGGTGAATCATATCCAATAGGTTTTACAAGTCACTGCTAGAATCTTCAAAATAAAACTCAAAGCAATCCTAATCTTAACATTGACTCTTCATTAGGGAATGTTTTCCAGATTAAGTTTATATTTGCGGCACTATAGAAGACAGAAGGATAAGAATTCAGATATTAAAATCAAGACAGAAGACAGAAGGATAAGAATTAAGGTATTAAAATCAAGACAACATGCAAATGGGAGAGAGAGTGAGAGAGCTATCTACTGACTTGTAAAACGTGTCAGGCCCCATACATCACATGATCATTTATCACAAAATTGGTCCACTTCAATATCTAAAAGAACTTATCTTCCTAAAAGTACACATGTGTCAAGATATGAGAAATCTCAGAACCATGAAAAACTTAATGCTCATACCTGCCTATACACACCATGCCTAACAAGACTCATATCCTAGGTAAAACATTCAATGTGTTGCAGATAGAAACAAATAATTAAATAACATTGTTAATTTAATAAACAGTGAAGCAGCAAATTGAAACTTACCTGAAAATCAAGCTCAGATGAGCTGCCTTTCTGAGAATCACCAGTTTCATACTCAGGAATCGAATCTAACGCACTCGTTCTACTCTGCTTCTTTCTGAAACCAAGCTCCAGTGTCTTTGTTAGAATGATAGGTGTTCCTGAGAAGCAACCAGTGACGTACACTTCAATAGTTGGCAACGGAGATGACAACTCAGAACAACCAATATGTTTCTCCTTCAAGAAACCAGACCCTGCAGTAATCTCAGCTTCACAATTCATGCTCCACCGCTTTACGCTATGCTTAGACTCCCCTGTGAAACCATTACTCCCAGACATCTCCAACGTCCCAGACAAAACAAGCTCATCCTTGTCACAAACCTCAAACTTCACACTACCAGATAACCTGATATTATCAGTGCTGATGAAAGTAGCTTCCTCTGATTTCTTATCAACACGATCTCTCCTTAACTGAGAGGAGACTCCTTCAGAGTTGATGCTCATTCTCACACCGTTGATCTCAAGAAGAGAGTCTGGATCAAGAGGGATGTGTGTGATTGTGAGGATCTCAGGTGTGGAATCATCCACCTTGAAGTTGTTGATTCTGACATAAAACACTCTCAAATCCAGCAATGGCAATGCTGGTAATGATGATGATGATGATGATGATATCCTTGGATTGTGATGGTTGTTATAAGTCTGATATCTCACCATCTGATAAGCTTCACCGTTGTTGTTACGTGTCTCGTAAGGCTCCATGATTAACAAGAACCAAAACCAATCTCTATTTCTCACTGAATCCAAAGATTAGCATCACACGTTTATGTTCTTTGCTGCAGAAAATTTGAATCATATCAAAATGAGAAAAGAGAATCATTCATTACATCACAAAGAATGTAAAAGATTCAAACTTTACTTGCAAGAAACAGAGAGATGATTAACCAAAAATTGAAAGAATGTAAAGATGCAAACTTTATTTATTTCCAGAGAGATGGCTACAGAATCAAATCTCTGGTGAAACAAAAAAAAAATTAACAAAATTTAAATAAGAGAAAGATCTAATGTTTCTATTTGCAAGCAGAAGAGATTGATTGATCCATGTGAAACAGAAATTAAACAATTTTTTTTTTTTTGCAGATTTATAAACAAGTTTTCAATCACAAAAGGAATGAACTTTAAAAATAGAAGAAGAAAAAAAAATTAGAATATTGTGAGAAAAATCAGGAGAAAAGAAAGGAAGCTGACCAAAGAAGATGATGTTGCATCCACAAACCCCACACACTTAATCTGATTGATTTTGCACAAAACACAAACACAACTAGTGCTTCATATTCATCTCCCTGTCTGCGTCTCTCAAAAAATATAGAAAAAAGAGAAAATTTTCTATGGCTAAGGAGGATTTTATTAGATCGTGTGGCAACGATTTACTACAAACCCAGTTTTGATTTTTATTACAGCAAAAATAAGTTGTCCGAAAAAAAAAAAGTGTTTTGTCTTTATCGAATATTAAAATTGTCTTTGGTAAAATCTCGAAAAAAACAAGAGGAAAATATCAGAGAGATCAGAAAAGAGTGACGGGATGAGGATTGAATTGTCTTGTTGTTATGATCCAACGGGAGAGGAGAGAAAGAGTAAGAGGAAGAAGAAGATATGACTTCTGACTTTCGATCACGTGATGATCTTATCCTCTTTACGCTGGGTCACTTTCATTTAAAACGACGTGCATTCTCTTGAAATTTAACTAAAACGGTAAGTTGTTGAGATTTAGTTAATGATAAAAAGTAAACGTCCTGCCGTTTTTGTTTCGTCATATATTTTGTCGTAAAAGAAACTTTTTTTTTTGTCAACTACTACGTCGTTTGACAGTATCATTTGTATTATTCAATAGAAAGAAGAAAGAATATACGTTTTTAATTAATACTATAGATTAAACACTGATCACATATGCAGTCTCCCTATTTTTTTCTCAGATATGAAAATTAAAAGAAGAAGAAGAAGAAGAAGAAAAGTTTGAGAATGAAATAAAACCAGAAGGACTTTTACAACACTGTATATAGTTAAATCCCGGAATTATTCAAAAAGCCTATGCAATGTATTTAGGCTGTTATTATGGAATCGAAAGCTGTCATTAGACTCAAATCTAACACACAAATTGCAGCTACCAACCGGTGGCGATAGGAGTGGCAATATTCTTCACGTACTAAACTACAAATTTCAATCTTTGAAGCTTTACAATTTAATCTGACACTTGAACAATATATATGAATACCTAACTCCAAAAGTATAGTATATTTTGGATAGTATATTATATTGGTGTATATGTCATACAAATATGTATTATAATGATGGATAATCAGAATCTAGGTTTTCTTCTGATAATTTTATTCCAACATCAAAGAGTGGGTGACTTTTGATATTAAGGGTGTGACTGGTTCTCCCGCCATCACCCGCAAACGTAGATTTTACGGTTGGTAGCGATTGTTGGCGTTTTGCAACAATCACATAAACCGCTTCAAATCGTTTTGAATCTCTAAAATTCAAAAACTGATTCCAGCTAGCGTTTGCGATTGCGGGAGGATAAAAAATATATTTTTTCCAAAAAACTATATAAATATAAAAATAAAATATTCAATTTAAATTTAAATTAAAATAATTGCAATACTGGAATATTTATATTATAAAATTTCCCAAAAATACTTTCTTATTTTTTAAAAAAAAATAATAGTGCAGTTTTTTCAATAAAAATTTATATTTATTATGAAAATATGATTTTAATATTTTGGTAAATATATAAAATAGAAATATTGTTAATTTATTACCTAACCGCTGTTGTATTTGATGATAAATCAGTCATAATTATCTCGCAAACGCAACAATTTTTACCGTTGAACCAGTCATATAAATCTCTTACTAACGTTTAAAACCGCAATCTCTCGTATTCGCAAACGCATGCAACCGCAATCGCAGTCGCTGCGTTGTAACTAGTCAGGTCCTAAAGACGTGTTTTTCTTCTTTTTTTTTGTTTCTGTCTGTAAACATTTCAAACACAAAAGAATTTCTTGAGAAAAATTAATAATAACCCTTGAAGATATTTTTTGTGACTGTTCTTGAAGATATCAAAAACTAATAAACTGTTCATATATTTTTATATTAATTCTAGATTAATATATAAACAAAATTTGATTATATACATTATATAATATGTATATATACATATATTAAAAGTCATATCAAAGTTTAAGTGAAGTCAATATTATTTATAAGTGATAATATATTGTTTTAATGTGTTAAATAATGTAGTGTGTTAAATCTATACTAATATTTGCGAAGTATTTTTTCTCAGCAGAGCTCTCACATTAAAAGTTAGAGTGGCTAATATCGTTTATACCCTTAATGAAAATTTTATATAATTACCCAAAATATAAAAACGAATTTAAAATTTATTTGATTAGATAAGTGATAACAATTAATAATAGTAAGGCTTCTCTTCTGTACCCTTAATGAAAAATTTATGTAAATTACCCAAAAAATAAAAAAAACTAATTTAAGATTTATTTGATTATATAAATGGTTAAAATTAATAATAAGAAGAATTATCCAAAATCTAAAACAATATTTTAAAACAAAATAATAATTTGTATATATATTGTGTCATTACCTAAACATATCAGTTAGTATCAATGTTACAAATTCAAAAACAGAAAATACATAACTAAATAAAATCAACTAAAATTATTAATTTTAAATAAATTAAAAGAGAATATTTAGTGGTTTTAAATATTTATTTATTAATAATGAATACAATATACAATTAACTTTCAAAAAAAATTACATAAGTAGCATAAAAGTTAGATTGGTTAATTTAATATTACCCTTAATTCACTTTTATATATAATTTATTAAATAATTAAAATTAAAAACTAATTTTTGGTTAATAATATTAGCTTTAGATGTTATATTTGATAATTATAAATTATTAATCAAAATATCAAAATTATATATTCTTCTTAGAAAAGTAATTCTTAAATATACTTGGTTGTTATCTGAAAATGTTTTTTAAACATAAAAAATATCATAAATAAGAAGATGTATAAACAAAAAATAAATTTTGTAAAATTTGAATAATGTTATTACAAATTAATTTTTACATTATTAAGTCCCATGAGCAGGCAAAAAACCTAGTATTTATCATAAAAATGAAATTTCATAGGTATCATAAATTAGTTTGTGAAATGAATTACTTTGATTCATGTAAATATATCAGTAAAAATTATGAAAATTATTTTTAATGGCTAAGTAAACAACTGTAGATAATTTTTGACTCCATAAAAAGTAATTCAACAAATAACCAGATTTTAATTAAATGGAACAATTTAAAATCTCTTTTGCACTAACCTAACTTCTAAGCCATAAACCATAAAGAAATTTACTATTAAATCTTAAGAATATCCAGACACTTCGATATTGTTGTACATTTTCATAATTTCGGTTTGTTAATGATTTGACTTGATTTCCGTTGAACCACTTTGTATGCATTTTAAAATTCACAAAAATGATACACACACCCAGTTAAATTTGTAAATAAGATTGGTCAGTACATTGCAGGATTTAGGATATGGCAATGAAAACAAAAGACAAGCATAAACACAAAGATAGACGATAAAAACAATAGGGGGTAATGTCAAAAAACAAAACAAAACATAAGAGCATAGAATAATAGTCTTAGAAACAAGAAAGTCTGAAAACGAACAGTCTGAGACAGAGGATAAAAGAGAGAGTGCGATCACAACCAAGATAAAACAAAAGTAAAGAGTTTCCACATCTCAAACTTGGCCAGAGTAACATCATCCTCAATCACAACCAAGATAAAACAAAAGTAAAGAGTTTCCATATCTCAAACTTGGTCAGAGTAACATCATCCTCAATTCAACCTGTAAAAATTGTGAAAATCAAACATTCTGTTTCTGTAAGAATACTACTAGTTGTATAATGGCATTTCTCAAACTGAAAGCTTGATAATAAACTTACACTTTAGATCTCTGAGCAGGTTGGCGTTGTTTCCCGTTTCCTTTTGCGCGAATGCTGCTGCTGCTGCTGCGTGAGTTGCACTAAGCTTGGACGATAAGAGGAAGAGGAAACAAGTGGGGGATGAGCAGCTTTATAGAGGCGGTTGGTAATGGGGGAACGGTGTTCGAGTACGAGAGCTTTTCCGAGCTTCACGTAATTGAAGTAGCCGTCTTGTCCAAACACATAAGCCGTGTGCAAAATATTGGATTCAAACAAGACAGCAACTTTGTTTTCCTCATTAACAAAGAAGCTCCCACCAAAATGCGAGTTGAGGTTAAAAGAAATATCCACTCGCAAAAACTTGATCCAGGACACATGGTTGGGCTCAACAGCAGTAAGGGTAACCCAAATCTCAAAAAAGTCAGTTTCAAGACCACCAAACAGGACCGCAAGCTGGTCATCTTCATGAACATGATGTCTAGCGAAGCTTGAGAGGGTGACACAGTCACCAATGCCAGAGTCGGTAGAGTGAAAAGGAAGAGGCAGGGGTGGTCCAAACCTCTCATTGGTAAAATCAAAACATAGTAAGAAATCTTCAGCCCAAGCAAGATAGTCATGTCGCATATCCGCAAATCTCTGATGAGCATAAAAGTAGGTGTTTCCCTTGACAGTCACGCCTCGCTGATGCATATCTATCGACCACTCAGGTGTCACCTCGAGGACCCTCCATGAACTAGAACTAGAACTAGAATTAGAATTAGAACTAGACCTGCTGATGTCATAGATTTCGAACCCCACCTCGCGTCCCAGTCCAATAAGACCTCTGGCACTATCGACAAACCTCAGGATTTTGTGGTTGTGGGAGTCATCGTATCCGATCGCATACCTGTCTCTTAGGCTGAAATTTTCCCTCGGCCCGATCCACCTTGTTTGAGACAGATAAGGGTTCCACAAAAGCAGCTTGTTGGAGGAGTTATCCTTATCCTTAGGGATACATAGCACCAACCCGTCGCAGTGGTATACTTTTGATATCTCCAAATGTTTAAACAAATCTACCTGCTTTACCGATACAAAATCATCTCTTTCTTCTTCGCCGCCGAGATGGAACCTCAGAGAGCATAACTTGTCATTTATCGTCGCGAACCCCAGGAACTGATGCTGCTGCTCTGGTGCTTCTTTACCCAAAACACACCTTTTCGTTAGAGCGTCCCACTTTTTGCAAGTAGATCGAACCGCCTTCAGTGATGTTATCGGAACCCTCGGCAGTATCTCCTCCCCAACCAATTTCTCCCCAAGACCGACCGTCAGTATATCCTCCGCAAGACCGCTCATCCTCCTTCGCAATTGATAAAATTAGGGTTCTCTATTGCCTTTGTCGTGTATCTCTCTTATATATACCCAATAAATTTGCTTTAGCTTAGTTAGCTACCGTCTGCCCTCTCAACTCTGGCCTACGATGTGCCTCGTATAATTTGAGGCCCAGTAATTTTAGCAAGAAAATTAACCCAACCCGGTTTAACTATTTCACTTTTATTTTATTTTATCTATTTTTAAATGTCTTTCATATCTTAGTTTTGAATATTTACTTGTTTAAATATTTAAATTTCTAGTTCTGCTTTTCTTTTTTAGCTAAAGTGTGTTAAATTGGTAAAAGAAAAAATCAATATAGTAAGTAATCTGATCAACAGATATATTTATACTCAATTTCTGCGGGAAAGCTCGACTCTTGTTTTTTTTGTGGAAAATATTCTATTTTACAATTTTGGCGGAAACACTCAATTTTACACTTTGACAGGATTTTGGTAATTTTAACAAAAAAAATAATTATTTTTTCGGGTTTGATTAGAAACTCGATTATGTGATTTCAACGAAAAAAACTCAATTTTTTTTGTTTGCTGAAAAATACTCAATTTAAAAAAAAAAAATTATTTAAAAATTTAATACTAAGTTAATTCAGATATTATAACTATATATGTATAGTACCATTTATATTTGATAATTTTTATTTATATTGATAATAACTAAAGCAATATATTTTCTATAAAATTTCTTAGCCACTAATATATACAAATATATTTATATAAATTAAATAAATATTTTTAAAATATAATATTCTTATTTATAAAAAAGAAGTAATTAAATTATAATTTTCATCTAAACAAAAGTCTAAATATATATAACTATATTAGCTATATCAAATTAATAATTTATACTTTGTTGTGCTAGTATTTTTTATATTTATAAATATGTAGTATGTTAACATTGTTTAGTTTACTATCTAATCACTGATTCATATGCTAATTAATCAGTCTACAAAACATTTATTTCTAACCGCTCATATAAACTCGTTTGATAGTACTTGAAACCAAAATCATTGCTTTTTACAAACTCTTGCATATGTAGCTACTGTGTTTAAAGCAGCCAATCTTTTATGTACATCCAAAAGATTGGAAAAACAAATTATCAACTGCTTTTTAAAGAAAATACTACGGGATTTTTTGCCGCTCGCACATAAGTGAAAATCACTTCTAACATGTTATCGATCCTGGTTTTTTTCTACATTAGACATGACTGTAAAGTATTTTAAATTTGAGTGACGAATATAAAAGAAAACTCTTAATACCTTATGAAAATCCAATAGTAGTTAAACGAAGCTGATGATGTAGATTAGTGCTCTCACTCGAGTAATACAAGTTATCTAAGAGATGCAACTTATAAGAGTACATGTAATTTTTTTTTTTAATAAATAGCTAATCTTTAGAATTAAGACATTACCAACTTGGAGATTATCAAGTGGGGAACACAGAAAGAGAACAGTAGGTTTGGCCGCAGCAGATCCCTAGACCCGGCTGATGCAGCAGCACGACGCTTTGCCAAACCATGTGACTCTTGCATCTAACCCCCCAAGTCCTCCATTTAATTCGGTTGGCCGCTACTTGTTTCCTTTTGGCTTTTTTCTTAACCCGTTCCTCTGGTCACTTTCTAACTCTAGTTACTACTACTTGCTACTTGTTTTTTTCTTCAATGTCTCAACACCACACCATATAAATCTTGTTAATATTTTGATTAGTTTTTCCCGTGATTCTTTTAAATCTGTCGGCAATTTTTGTATTGTTCTTTCTCAAAAAAAAAAAAAAAAATTGTATTGTTTCAATCTCACGTGTTTTGTATTGTTTAAATGAAGCAATCTAATAGTTTGTTATATAAAGGAATAATTATATAACCTTTTTATTAAAAACCATTATAACTTTGAATGGGAATATTGGGAAAGAGATGTGATGGTACGGTCAATAGTACGTAAGAAAGAGTACATTTCCTCCTCAGTTACTACTGTAACTCTGTAAGCGTTATATTAATTGCATTGCTTCATTATTGAATCTTGACTGTAGTTAATTCTATAATTACATTTACAGAATCTTCAGACGAAACTGTTAGTTCGTACGTTGTAACACCACTACGTTTCTTAACTACAGTGGGTTTAATTGCATAATTAAACACACAATCAACCTTCAATCCCCTTCTTATTATTTGAAGATCACTTTTAAAAATAAACCTTACAATCATGTGTGATTAACAAGTTTACCTTTGCTTATGTGTCATGTCTACAATCCACCTCACATCCTTTATTAAACAATCATTTTTGACTAAACTAAACATATCATGCCATTACCAACTAATATATGTTTCATTTTATGCATTTTATGTATCTATAGTATATGTTGCCATATTCGATTTGATAATCAGTTTCCATAATCAACAAAAGGAAATATCCATTTCTAATCTCTATCCCATTTACTAAGAGTTAACTTTTCATGCTAATTCATTATAGTCATGGTCTTCGTGGATGCAACGGTAAGTTGTTCTTATTAGGTGTTTTCTCAAAATCTTTAACGTGTAATTCTCTGTATATTTGACCTTCACGTTTTTTTTCTTTTGTAGGGAGATAAAACTCATGCGTCTATAAAGAAAGAACTGATTTCGAACTAACATTGATGGGTTTTGCAAAAAAAAAAATTTGAACCCAATAATGTTTCAGACAAATTGATTATTTGAGAAAGAGGTATATCATTTCGATTATGAATTTGGTAAATAAGTATGTTTAGTCTGATACCTGATTCTTTAGTATTTCTCTATATATGATTGCAAACCAGGAGTTTTGAATACACATTTCACATTGGTTGTGCTTTTAATTTTTTTTTTGTTTTTTTATAATTTGTTTCTTTAGTATTTTGTTATTCTTTTATATATGTTTCAATTTTTATATTAATCATAATTTTAGTTATGAAATAAATAATTATATTTTTATGTTTTGTTTTATCTTAAATTCATAAAAAAGTTTAAGTCTTTGCTTATTCTTAAAAATTTATTACCATGTAATATACTTCAATTACAACTAACTAATTAAACAAGTTTTTAGAAAACAAAAAACTTACATTATATAAATCTACATAATTTTGATCAATAATTCATTATAAATAACATTGGTTACTATGACTTGTAACTTACTAATACTTTTATATTAAAGTAAAAATATTTTTTAATCACCCACTTTGCGGAGGGCGCGGATTATCACCTAGTTAATATGTAAACACAAATATTATCCATCACTATTGATCCTGTACTGGAGGGTAGGTTTTGGTGGTTTTATTGTAAACCATTGTTCAAAACTATGTTAGGCGCTAGTCGGACGGTAATTTTACGCGTAGCGAGTTACGGAAAAAACAGGGATTAAACGGGATTTACTCGGCGCCTAGTTTTAGGTACATATTAAATATATGAAATATAGATATTCAGATTACGCAGTCTAGTGGCTAAGTCCCAGTTTTTATAATTAAATACATGTCTCCAATGTATACTCTTCCTTTAAAATTGATGTTTTGCCCGCATTTGCGGGCATAATTCTTTTGCAGCCATAATTCTCTTATGAATATTTATTAGTTGATGTTTTATTAATTCAAAATCAGCATAATAAGTTATTATTTATGTTTTCAAAAAATGAAAGTTCAAACATCAAATAATTATCAATGACAAAACTCAAACATCAGAAAGATTTATAAGAATATATTTCTATCATTATTTTCTTGATTTATATTTAATTATAATATTTGTATCTTAATTTTAAATTTTATAAGAGAAAACATATTTTCAAGATAACAATATAATGCATAAGTTATTTATTTTCTAAGAATATAATATAATAATTTTTTTAATTATATAATAATAATATAAGATTATAGAAATTATGACATAGAATTAAAGTTACCTAAAATTATAGAAAACTTAATGAATCACCAAATTCACTTCTTAAATATTTTTTCTTGAGTGATGATTTATATTTAATTAATAATAGATAATTTTTATATCTTACTTTAAAATTATATAATATAAAAATATATTTTCAAGATAACAACATAATACATAAGAATTACTTTATTTTATAAAAGTATAATATTATTAGTGTAAATTTATTCCAATTATAGAATAACTAAAACCTTTTATATCTTAATTTTAAATTTCTAACAGAAAAATATATTTTCAAGACAACAACTTAATACATAAGAAGTATCTTATTTTCTACGAATCTGATACTAATTATAAATTTGTTTTAAATATATAATAAATTATATATAAAATATATAATAAATTATATATAAAATATATAAATTGTGATAAATTATCAAAATTACCTAAACTCATGGAAAATATGACAAATCAGCAAACATCAAATTCACTTCTTAAATAATAGTATAGATTTTTTACATATTTATTTTAAATTTTATAATAGAAAAAATATATTTTCAAGATAACAGCATAATACATAAGAATTAACTTATTTTCTAAAATATCGTATTATTAATATAAATTAGTTTTAATTATATAATCAATAATAAACAAAATTATAGAAATTCTCATAAATGATCAAAATTACCTAGGATCGTAGATACAAATCAACAAATTCACTTTTCAAATAATTTTTTTGATGATTTATATTTAATTATGATTTAGATTTAATTATGATTTAGATTTAATTATTAATAATATCATTTTTATATCTTAATTTTAAGTTTAATAGGAAAATATATTTTCACCATAACAACATAATACATAATAATTATCTTATTTTAGAAATTATTAATATAAATTCGTTTTAGTTATATTTAAATATTAAATTATAAATATAAATGTGTTTTAGATAAATATAAAAGTTTTTATATCTTCATTTAAAATTTAATTTTTAAATATAAAAGTATATTTCAAGATAACAACATAATTCACAAGAATTATCTTATTTTCTAAAAATATGATATATTCATATAAATTCGTTTTAGTTATAGATAAAATATATATAAATATTAAAAATATGATAAATAAATAAAATTACCGAAACTTAAGAGAACATGACAACTAAGAAATTTACTTATTCAATAATAGTATAAAAATTCGTTTTATTTATAAATAAAATATATATAAATATTAAAAATCTGATAAATAAATAAAATTACCTAAACTTATGGAGAACATGACAACTAAGGAAATTTATAGAAAATAAGATAATTCATATAAATTTGTTTTATTTATAAATAAAATATATATAAATATTAAACATATGATAAATAAATAAAATTAGCTAAACTTATGAAGAACATGACAACTAAGAAAATTTACTTCTTAAATAATAGTATAGATAGATCCGCGCCTACTTTTTTGGAAGGGGGGTATTTAATTTTGTTTTGATTTTATTTATCTTAAATATCTTAGTTTTAAAGGAAGAGTATACATTGGAGACGTGTAACTTCTTATGCTTATGGTGATGCTAGCGAATGGTTTGTTAATAACCGTACTATGGAGAAGACACCACATGGTCAAGTAGGATCTTCATCGTCTTCTGTATTAACCAAATGGAGGAGACTAGGGCTCGGCATTTTATTCGTAAAATTTGATTAGATTCGTTATTCGTTTCGATTCAAAAATTCCGAATATCTGTAAAATTTTGAAGCAAAGCAAATACTAAAACTCAGTATCCATTAAAATCGAAGCAAATCACAAATAATAAAAATTTTGGGAAGCGGATATCCGATTCGGCAATATATAAATACATGTATACCTTCATTATATAGAAAGTTTTAAATGTATAAATTTTTATAATTATTATTCTAACCTATGATTTGATAAATTTTATTCACATTGTTACTTATATAAAAATATTACATAGAGAGAAGAGAAAAAAAAATTATGACAATTAATTTTTTTCTTACGTTTTCTGTTATTATAATTCTTAACTGAATTTAAATTTTTTATAAAATATTTAGATTCGATACTTCTTTAAATTTTTATCTTTTATATCATGCAAAAATATATTTCACTAAACAAATTTGGATCAAATTTTTAAGATTATTTATCTTAATCAAAACACATGAGATATCCGTAAGTATTCGTAAATATCCGCAAATATCTATTTATTTTTCGGATATCCGTTTTCCCGAATATCTGTATTTTACCGGAGAAAAACAAATTGAAAAATTAGATATTCGTGACATACAAAAACAAATCACAAATACATTCGAAAACTCGGATATCTGGTCTGTACCCAGGCATAGAGGAGACCAAGAATGGTTGAAGTACCGTGTTGATGGTGCTTTTGCTGATGAAGCTGTTTCGAGTAATGTGGGTTTTGTCATTAGAGACTCAAATGGCACATATAAAAGAGCAGTTCATGCTATTAGGAACAAAGATCACACGTCACAAATTGGAAGAGATTATATCTAATATATAAGATAGATGAACCACTCTACTTATCACCAATTGATTTTAAGTTGGAATCCCATCTACCTTAACATGGTATCAGAGTCCACGATCCACGAAATCCAACCCGATCCTCATCAATCTGGCCCAAAAATGGCCCATCGATCCTTATCCGAGCATTCTGAGATTGACGCTCAAATAGCCATCATCTCGAGGGGGCGTATTAAAGACAAAGATCACATATTGAAAATTGGAAGATTAACTATCTAGTATATAAGATAGATGGACCACTGCACTTATCACTAATACTCAATCAATTAAAAGTGAAGTACAAATGGAAAATAACCCAAACTTTTCCTAAAAAATTACCATCTCATGCCATTGCTTCTTAGCCTAATAATTAAATTTGGACGTGTTTTAACTACTTGATATCGTTGAAGCCCATTACTTATGATTAACAATAATTATTTGGGCCTAAAGACATATGATCATATCTTATACTATTAAACATAATTCCATTTCGTAGTCCACATGAACATCTCTACAGTATTATTTGAGAATTCAGTTTCTTATGTATCGCGTTCACGTTAATTCTCGCGATGGTTGATTACATAGATACCCTTAATGAATTATTACATCTATTATATTAAAATAGAGTCGTTCTTTTTATCTACTAATACAAGTTGTCATTTAAATTTGGACATTTTTTAGAGTGTTACAAATATTACAAGTTATATAGTTGACTGAACCGCATTACTTAAATTAAACCGGCGGTTATTTATGGAATAGAGTTTTGGACTTACTTTTGTTTTTATGACATTTAATTGTTTGGTTTTTGGGCTTAGTATTAAAGAAAAACTCCAAAAAACACTAAATAAATTTTCCACCTTAATGGATCAAAAATCAATTACTATTTTCAGGCCCAAAATTATTTAATATTTTCAAGAAAAAAATTATCTATTATTATGTTAATATTTTTTTATTTTAAATAACAATCACTCTATCTTGATAAATTTTAATCACTTATTTAAATCATGTACTTTAAAACATGTTAATATTTTTTAGCCCAAAAATATTTAATATTTTCAACAAAACATAATTATCTATTATTATGTTAATATTTTTTATTTTAAATAACAATCACTCTATCTTGATAAATTTTAATGGTAATTTTTAAATAATTTATTGTTTTTTTTTCTTAAATAATTTACAGATTTAAAAAAATGTAAAGCAAATCCAAAACCAAATCTAAAAACTAAAATTCAAAACCAAAAGCTGAAAACACAGGTTATATTTTTTGCCATTTTTATTTACAAAATAAACTATTTCAAAAATTTTAGAAAATTATTTTGTCATCTTTTTAGTTTTAAATTACATGTTCGATTAGTTGAGATTTGTTTGTTGGTAATATCAGTTCAAACTAACTCAGCGGGTCTAAAAATTAAAAACTCAAACCAAAAGCTGAAAATCAAAAATAGAAACTTAAAAACTAAAAAACTAAAAAACAAAAACCAAAAACCAAAATTTAAAACAAAATCTAAAAATAAAAGCTGAAACTAAAAACTAATGAAAAACAACTATCACCACAAATTTTTGTAAACTAATTTTATACCAAAACATTCTCTAAATTAAGACAAACCCCAACTATATAAATTTTTAATCATAAAAAATTTCCGCGCTTTTGAAGCGCGGGTCAAAATCTAGTCTATTCTATTAAAATAGAGTCATTTTTTTTATCTACTGATACAAGTTGTCATTTAGATTTGGACTATTTCTAGAGTTATACAAGTAATAGAAGTCATATAGTTAATTGAACCGTATTACTTAAATTAAACCGATGGTTATTTATGAGATATAGTCTTGGGCTTATTTAGAACAAATTATATGGTTTGGTTTTTGGGCTTAGTTTTAAGGAAAAACTCTAAAAACCATTGAATAAACTTTTCACGATAAAAAAATCAGTTATTATTTTTAAGCCCAAAAGGTATTTAATATTTTTGAACAAAACAAGATTGTCTATTATTAATTATTTATTTAAATCATGTACTTTAAAACATGTTAATGTATTTTTTATTTTAAATAACAATCACTTTGTTTTGATAAATTTCAATGGTAACTTTTAAATAATTTATTGTTTTATTTCTCTTAAATAATTTATTGATTTAAAAAAAAATGTAAAGCAAAACCAAAAACCAAATCTAAAAACTAAAATCCAAAACCAAAAACTGAAAAACAGATTATATTTTTTGCTTTTATTTATTTACAAAATAACTATTAAAAATTTCTTTAAAATTTTTTTGTCATCTTTTCAGTTTTAAATTAGATGTTCAATTATTTGGGATTTGTTTGTTAGTGATATCAGTTCAAACTAACTCAACGGGTCTAAAAATTAAAAACTCAAACCAAAAGCTAAAAATCAAAAATAGAAACTTAAAAACTAAAAACCAAAAACCAAAATCTAAAACAAAATCTAAAATAAAAACTGAAACTAAAAACTAATGAATAACAATCATAACCACAAATTTTGGTGAACTGATTTTATCCCAAAACATTCTTTAAATTAAGACAAAACTCAATTACATAAATTTTTAATCATAAAAAATTTCCGCGCTTTCAAGTGCGGGTCAAAATCTAGTTTAACAATTATAATTAACTTTTTTATTTAATTTCTTTATTTTTTATTTTTTTCCAAATAACATGTATAATAAAAAAGGAAACATTTATAAAGTTTTAAAACAAATGTAAAAACGAAAAATATATGTATATAATATGATTTTATTAAAAAGGAAAGTTCACAAAATAATAATATTTCCTTTAATACATATTTTAAATAACATAAATATATTTTTAAATTAATTAAATACATATGTTCATAAACATCCAAAAATTTATCAGTTACACTTTCTTTTCTAATTTTTTTAGAGATCAACATATAATTAGATAAATATTATGAAAATACATGTATATTTAAGCGATAAATAAAACTAATCTGATTTGATTTAACTAAAATAAAAAGTAATTATACTTCAATTTTAATTTAAAAATACCATTAACTCAATAGACTCACAATAAGAATATTATAATTTTATAATAATAGTAATCTATTTATTTTTATACATGTAAATTACAGGATGACTCAAAACATATTACAAAGAAAAATAAAATATTAACCATTTGCAGTTTACTTATTTTGTAGAATTTATATATATATATGTATGAAACTTTAAAATATTATCGTTATATTTATTTATGTAATTTTGAATCAAACACGCCAGCTTATTATTTATATCATTTTAAGCATGATATATATTAAGTTGTACATAATCTAACTATAATATATTTACATATCTAAGAAATAACCAACCTAAATAAAATAAGAAAATTAATCAAAAATTGATTATATTTAGAATAAAAATATTATAATTGAATTCAAAAAATAGATATTAACTAATATATTGAATTGATAACTAAATCGACTACTGATCCAAAAAGAATAATATATCTAAAATCATATGTATAATTAAAATAATATACATATTTATCAATATAAATTATACATAAAAATTGATTCAAAGTTAATACTAAATATCAATCAACTATTATAAAATTTTACTTTTGTAAATATTCATATCCGTGTATGAGCACGGGAGAATCACCTAGTATTGTATAATTATGAGAATAAAGTTGCTTTCTTATGAACTAATAAAGTTGAATTGCATTATTACGCAAGTGAAAGTAATACAGTACATTACTAAATGTGTTTTGTTCATGTTGCAATATACGTATATACATGTAATGTAAAATGATTCAATGAAAAAAAGACAATTTACTTTGAGAAATTCAACTATTAGATTGAAAGATGCCAGGTATCTCTCGGGATATATACAAAGCTCCTATGCATCCGTATTTGAGTAAAAAACCAGACGTCTGTCCCATGGTGTTGCTAAATACGTTCACTGTATTGTTATCTAATCTGAAACATTTGAATTGTAGATGTACTCAGAATTTTTGAATTGTTATTTAATCTGGAACATTTGCCATGAACACTGTGCCTATTAATTTTTTTGTTCAGAAATTCAATAAAGAACAGTAAACATTATATTGGTTTGTTAATTTACTTTGGATGAAACACATAGCAAAGGATTGACTAGAACACGTAATTGTAAGGATTCAGGTGGACATTGCTGTATAGTAAATGATTTTTTTTTTAACTTTGAATCAATACTATTAAAACTGAAGGACCTTTTTTGAGGTACCCTTTTATTTTACAAATATTAACAAACTCATATCATTGTAATATTTTTAAACTATGTTTTTAATTAAATTTTGTATTTTTTTTAAATCTGTACTATTAAAACAGAAAATCCTTTTTTGATATCTCTTTAATTTTTGTTAAATGTTATTCTTGTGCCATTCTTATATTTATGACTAATAAATTAATTTGTTTTCCAATCAGTTATGAGAAATTCATGAAGGTATACTGATTTACTTTCCTTTTTAATTTTCAAAATTAATTTAAAACATTTTGGTTTTGCATTTATATGTTGACATTAATTTAGATAATATAACTTCACGTGTTATATGTTATCTATGCAAATGATTTTATTGATGCCAAACTTAGAAACCATATGGTTTGCATATTTTACTTTAGAGTAATTATATTATATATATACTATTAAACACAATGAGTAGCCTACATTGATATCTATAATATCTAACGATTTTATTGATGTCTACCCATAAATTATATCACATCTTAGGTCTTTTTTGGTAAATTTGTAACTATGGATCCGGTTTTTTCAGATTATCTGTTCGGATTCGGTTAATAACACTTCTGTTTACGAATTTTATGGTTTAACCTGTTTAAATAAAGAGAAAATACGATTATATTTCACCAAAAAATTATCCCGGACTTTCTAAACACAGTCAAAATCTAGTTGGTTTTAGGTTAGAAGTACATCAACCTCAACACATGGGAGAGGGAAGAAGGTTAGTAATGCTTTTGAAAGTGGACTTCAAGGAATTCTGATGACATTACAACATGCATGGAGCAGAGGATACAAAAAGGTGATTGTTGAATCTGATTGCAAGAAAGCGGTTGATATTCTAAATCATAAATCTCTTCATTTTGATTCGTATAATTGGGTACAGGAGATTTAATGGTGGAGGTATAGAGTAGGAGAAGCTCAGATGAAGTGGATAAGCAGAGGATCGAATCAAGTTGCAAATAAACTTGCGAAACAAGTAATTGCAGAGGATGTATCATTTGTGTTTTATAATTATGTCCCTCTATTTTTAACCTCTTTATTGCACAATGACTTATTTGGTTCAATAATATAATAATTATTTCGGGAAAAAACAAATATCTTAGTTTTAAATATATTATAGTTCTGTTGTTTATGGGATCAAAGATAGATGAAGTTGCCGGAGGAGGCTGAGGAGGAGGATATGAGGTTGTGTGGGCTTGGACCTTGTCTTCATCATCATCATGATCATCACGAATCAAGTTCTCATCTTTCTGGATTTGGTAATTGATTTGTTGACTTCTTACAAACTTGTAGATGAATTTGATGATATGATTAGAGTTGTCTTCTTTTTTTGGGATGGGTTAATGCATTGGGATGCTCTCTTTTGGTTAGCTTGGCGTCACTCATTTGTCTGATTTTGCTCCCAGTTATGTTCAATAAGTGAATCTCGTTTGAACCAATAGGGTCTTGGCGTTGACTATCTTGGAGAAAGTTATCTCTTTGTGTGCAAGTCTTTGGTTGTAACTTGTTTATGTTTCAATCTACAGTTCAAGGGAAGCCTGCAAAATGGTTTGTTGATGCATTAGCATTGGCTCTCTTTGGGGCATCAGTATAGATGTGCTCTGTTGTTACTTGGAATCTTTTTTGATTAATCCTGTTTATTTGGTAACTAGGCAGGAGCTATGCTGGGGGATGCTTTTCTCTTCACCAATTGCCCCATGCTTTTGGTGCAGTAATGGACACAGTGATCTATTCTCGTTGTAGTATTTTCATTGTTTCACTACTTAATTTTTATGCCTTAAATTATTTCTAGTGTTCTATATTCACTCTGTTCGGTACAAAGAGATATCTTCTTAAACTGAAAAAACTATTGTGTGGCAGGTGGTGGTCACTGCTCATGACCATGATCACCATGGCCATCATGATCATGATCATTCGGACATTCACATTCTACACAAGATCTGTCTGTTGGATTGTCTGTTCTCGGTAAGTAGTAAAACGCCTGTTTTTTTCTTTTTTTTTATCAAACAAAGTAGGATTGATGTCTGCTATAGTGACTTAATCTATATTTTTGGCTTGTTTGTTACATTGCAGAGAGAGAGAAAGACTTCCGCTAGTGATGCTGTTGATAAATCAGATTATGTCGCAGATATGTATTACTTCCGATGGAAAATTGGACAAACCTGAACATGGGGGAGAAGAACTCAAGCCTAGTATTTATTTGGTTACCTCAACTTGTTCTCTGAAGGTGTTGTAAGTACGTGCCTCCTTTGTTATTTAAAGATAGGAGATACTTCGAGATAAAAACTCTTTCTCGTTTTTGTTGTTGTGCAGCACAATTTTACTGATGGAATGAATGGCGTTATTAGGAAGTGCGTTTCTCATATACGGATCAGTTCGTGGATGGTCTAGAATAGAACCATGTTTTTTTACTTGCGCACGAGCTTCCCCAAGAGGTCTTTACTCTATTTCCTTGACAAACTTGAAAATAAGCATAACAACAGATAACACATTAACAAAGCTTCAATGGGAATAGGTGACTTTGGGATACTAGTGAGCTCAGGCTTCACTGTAACAAAGGCACTCTTCTTCAACTTCCTCTCTGCACTCGTCGCACTTGCAGGAACCTTCACTGGCAAGTCTTTTCCTTCTGAAACCTTTCTACAGATACTGAGACTGAACTAACCTTGGTGATGCTTTTTATATCTCTTGACTACAGGTTTTGGTCTGGGGAAATGAACCGGGACAGTCATTGTTGAAGATAAGCTTAAAGATAACTTGGAATCTAAGTTATAATTATCCTATGTGAAATAGGATTAGGAATAAGAGTTATCTAATGAGTTTTAGGAAATAGTCTCTATATAATAGAATGCGTGTGTGTTGCATTCTTTGAGAGTTTTTAGAGATTGAGATTGTGAGATTTAAGGTTTTGAGAAGTTTCCTTAATATTAATAAAGAGAGTCTTTGTAATACTGCAATCCTTAAAACAATAGTCATCATTGATTGACAT
>CAKOAT010375154.1:184393-233181 GCA_932364175.1 Eruca vesicaria subsp. sativa
AAAAAAAAAAAAAAAAAAAAAAAAACAGTGTTTTGCATTTGATATCATTGATGCTTGGCATGGGTGTTTCTCTTGTCATCTCTCTTCTTGAATGGATCTCTCTTAACAATTGCTTGCTTTATAGACAGAAATAAGACATGTCCCCCAAGCTGGGGTTACAGGAATGTTTATATTCTACACTTACAAGGCTAATTTTCTGTAGCCATGTCGACGTTGTCTATTTATTGAGCCAAAAAGGTTGTCCAATCCAATTTTGGTTCGGGTTTTTAGAACCTCAATGAAAATTCAGCTATTAGTCGGTTCGGTTTGATAAACTCATTAGATTCTACTAAACCAAAAACGAGTCCCAAATCTATATATATAAAAAAATGAAGTGGACTTCACGTCTCTAGATTTACTAGGACGAGAAAAAACCTAATGTGTCCTCACTTTACGGACTAGTTAGATGAATGTGCTGTTTATAATGGCGTCGTGCCCGGAGAACGTCTTCTTCCATTTCACCGCCGCCGAGTTCGACCCGGCGAGTCCACGCGTCCTGAGTCAACTCACCGGTCGACTTTCCCGTCAAAGTCTACATTGTTCGGGAAGCCACCGTCATCAACCGCATCTCGTCTCCAATCAGACAGGCACTCGAGAAGCCGTTGAACTACGCGCGGAGACATCCTGCGTCGACCGGGTCATATGCCTCGACTCGGACATCTCATCGTGGTACGACGATATTACAAAGCTGTGGAACACGACGTTGACCGGGTCGAGAGTCATCGGAGCTCCGGAGTATTGTCACGCTAACTTCACCAAATACTTCACTTCCACTTTCTGGTCGGGTCGAAAGCCTTGTTATTTCAACACGGGTGTGATGGTGATGGATCTCGTGAAGGGAATTACAGAGAAAAGATCGAAACTTGGATGCAGATACAGAAGAAAAGAAGAATCTATGAGTTGGGTTCGTTGCCTCCTTTTCTTCTTGTCGAAAGAAGCGATTGATCATAGGTGGAACCAGCATGGTTTAGGAGGAGACAATGTCTGTAGCTCTTTGGATAAAGAAAGGACCAGTGAGTTTAATTTGTTGCATTGGAGTGGGAAAGGGAAGCCGTGGGTTGGGCTTGATGAGAAGAGGCCACCGTGTCCTTTGGATCATCTTTGGGAGCCTTATGATTTGTATGAGCATAAGATTGAGAGAGCTAAATAAAGATCAGCCTTTTCTTGGGCTCTCTTCTTTAACACAAGATTCAACCTTTTTGTAAGAAGAATGTGTGTGCATTGTTTTACTTCTTTTGTACTAGTTCTCTTTGTTTATCACAATACATTGTTGTTTGAGAAACGAAACATATTGTTTTGATTGCTAGTTTTGTGTACAAACTTGATTAGTGAGAGGGAGATTGTGGAAACTTTTGTTTAGATTCGTTTTGTAAACCCTACTTTGCACTAAGGAATCTCAATTTCCCTGTTGAGTTATAAAACCCTTTTGTGTTACACTAGATTTCAAATTTGATTGTGCATCTCAGATAGTTGCTTCAAGTTGTAAAGAAAATTGATCTAATCTGACAGTTGATTAATGTCCTAGATTAAAAGAATGTGAAAATTTGATTGTACTAAGACTTGAATCTACTGTTCTTTAAGTTGTACCAAAACTAGTCAGTTAAAATAGTTAATAAACTCTTTGGTCCTCTTAATATTAGTAACAAGTACAGTAGTAGTATCTTGGAACCTTTGCTTCTAAGACCATGATTATCTAAGGGTGTTTAGGGAGATGTTTAGAAGGAGAGGAGTGCTTAATTTGAAGAGAGAGAGTGTGGAAAATGCTTAATTAAGCACTTTTCACACTCTCTCTCTTCAAATTAAGCACCCCTCTCCTCCTAAGCATCTCCCTAAACACCCTTGGATAATCATGCTCTAAAGTTCTAACACTTAGTTAGTTACTTTACTCTGGAAAAAATTGAAAATAAATAAAATAAATACACCTTAACTTTTTCCAGCTTACAAATGAAAGAAAGACACATTTGCTTGTTACTCGTTTGTAAATAGTAACTAAAGTAAAAGATTAATAAATAATAATAAAACTTTTTCATAATCAAATAGAAAAAATTGACAAAATAACCATCAACTTTTGTAAATAACCCAAAAAAATCTCCAACTCACAAATAAGCCATTTTAACCTTCAATTTCTAGTCAAACACAAATAAATCTCATACTTTCGTTGACCAAGCCATTTTAATCTTGTCAAAAATCAACCGTTTAGTTCCGTTAGTTATATTTAACGGTTAACTTTTAATGAGCCTAAAATGACTTAGTTAAGATATTTTTAAGTGAAAAATTTTAATCCTAAACTTTTAAATTAAAATTAAAAAAAATGTCATACTTTCGTGGACCAAGCCATTTTAATCTCATTAAAAGTCAACTGTTAAATATAACTAAAGGAACTAAACAGTTAAATTTTGACGAGATTAAAATGGCTTGGTCAACAAAATTATGAGATCTATTTGTGTTTGACTAGCTTTTACTCTAAAATACGTTACAGTCAGACACATCATGTTTGGTGTGGTGGGTTATCTTCATTTTCAGGTAAGCTTATAAGATCCTCTCTCTCTCTTTTTTTCTTTTTGGATTTGCAAATAATAATTTCGAAACTTCAATCATTATTTAGGAGTTTGTCTCTTTCTTTGCTTCTGTAATTACTGAAGCTTGTTTCTCCACTTCCTTGAGATCAGTTGGTGTCATACCATCAACAGACAGCACGGTTATCGGGAGTTAACCGGTTGTGACATACCAGGTCTAAACTCTGAACTGACAGCAGTCCTCACCCACCTCAAATGCAGCGTCCTAAACGCCGAGGTCTGGACAAACAACAACAGAGCAGCTGCTGTGATGGAGGTGACAGATGACTTAACCGGATGCGCCGTTTCTAATCCAGAGAGGCTCTCATGGATCAAAAGCCTTCTAAGGAATGTGCTCAAGGGAAGCAACAAGGAAGCCAAAACGGTTGTGTCTCACGGAGAGATACACAGGGACAGGAGGCTTCATCAGATGATGTTTGAAGATATAGAGACTCTGAGCACTGTGTGGTGGTGGACGATGATTCCTCCTCTGTGCAAGATGAAAGGCAGAGACCAGATGTTTGTGTTGATAATTGGCTTGATAAGGATTACTCTGTGGTTACAGTTAGATGTAAAGACAGACCAAAGCTTCTGTACTGATACTGTCTGTACTTTGACTGATATGCAGTATGTGGGTTTTCCATGGAAGTGTTGATATTGAAGGCACAGAGGCATATCAGGTAAAAATCTCACCACACTACAACAAGAAAAATCTACCCTGAATCCATTCTCTTATTGGTCTTTTTTGCGATTTTCAGGGGTATTATGTGAGACATATTGATGGATCCCCTGTGAAATCAGAGGCGGAGAAGCAAAGAGTCATAAAATGTCTTGAAGCAGCTATCAAAAGAAGAGTATCTGAGAAGCAAAGAGTCATACATAGTAGTAGTCTACTCTTTTTAGTAACTGTAACTGAAGATGAGTTTCTTCTTCTCCTCATAGGGATTGAAGTTGGAACTGTGCACTAATGATAGAGTAGGCTTGTTGTCAAACGTGACTAGGATTTTCCGTGAGAATAGTCTGACGGTTACGAGAGCTGAAGTGAAAACCAAAGGAGGCAAAGCTCTGAACACATTCTATGTTACATTTGCAAAGAATGTACATTGATTGCGAGAGAGAGAGAGAGAGAGAGAGAGAGATCAGTCACACCTCCTACTATATATAGCGCAAACATTACTGAGGAAGTGCAAGAACTCCACTTGCTGCTCTGTGAAAATCACTTGCACCAACACGCAAAAAGTAAATTGTTAGAAATGAGGATAAACTAGTAACACATGCATATAAGTATTCACACACAACAGTGTCTGATTCTGAGATACCTTAATTGGAGAAAAAGAAAACACCAGGCAGTAATTGTGTGCGTCCTGCTTCTGTTTTCTCGAAATGCTCAGTCACAGAGAACTGCCAAGTCCCAACCTTTAAACCCAATTCTTAGATAATTTACTTCAGATGGTGAGAGCAGTTTACGGACAAGTTACAGCCAAGTAAGAGGCTTGTTTTCTCACCTCCTGGTTTGACTGAATAACATGGCCTTTAAACATGCTGTGCAACCCAAAGTTAAACAAATCATCCCAACATATTGCATGTTTTGAGCCAAACATCCTCATAAGTCTCTTCCCATTACTTATAGGTCTCAGTCAAAATAGAGAAGATATCACAGTAATGTTCCAAATAACAAAATATGGAGATGCTCGGTATGTAATGTAGAGGCAAGGCAAACCTTTGATAAAATATATATTGATACATGCCATTCAATGTCTCTTGAGTCCACTTCAGAAAGATAAAATGATTTTACAAGAAGAGAGGTTTTACCCATCTAAGGGATTCACTACACCAGGAAAATGATCACCGAAGGTCAGCCTGTTATCTAGTGACAACAATGGGTCAGACACACATCATAATACAAAAAAAAAAAAAAAAAAGTTATAAGAAGAGATGTGAATCAATCTGTCTAAGAGGTTACTTAAACGACTGAAATTGTTGCTTTTAAAGTTAGAAAAACAAGACAAGTTCTTGGACGTAATAGACCAAAAGAGATCATTCTACCCACATTGATATCTTATCTTAACAAAACAAACAAAAAGAACTAATTTATTGCGTAACTAATCTCTCATAAAGTTTTTTAAACACATTAAACTACTAAAATTGTTGCTTAAAAAACAAAACAAGACAAGTTCTTGGACGTAATAGACCAAAAAAATCCTCAAATATCATGTGATCGCAGACCTCAATTAAAATTTGTGCACACCAAATCTCAGTTTTACATTCCATAGCATAATTAGTCTTCCACCAAACTATTACTCTATTGTCTTGGCCAGGGTTCGTTACGGAAATAAGATAATTAGTTAGAGGATATTGCTTCAAATCCCGCAACTCTAACCCACCGATATGTGGCACCGCAAATAAGTTCACCATTGCGAACCCATGCGCTTAACCACAACTTCGACTTGGTGGAACTGGAAAATGGGATAATAATGTTTATACTTGAGCCAATTTCAATTCGTTTTTGGCCTCTGTTTTTGGCCTCAAGTTAATGCAATGATAAAAGGTGGGTTTGAGAAGGAATCTGAAATGAAATCTCGTCCAGCTAAGAGGTGGGTTTTGTTAAAGCAGTGATTCACACTAGCTACCGCTTTTTCTCTGTTCTTCTCACCTGGGCTCACTCTTGTTGTGCAGTGGTAAAACCATTGAGCTTGATGATGTCACATTTCACCAGTGTGTGAACCTGACAAGATTCAACTCTGAGAAGACCGTTAGCTTTGTACCACCGGATGGTGAATTTGAACTGATGAAGTAAGTGTTGGAATGTTCACTATTGCATATTGTTCTAATACTGAAGTGTATTGACTTGATGATGTCTTAGGTATCGAATAACAGAGGGTGTGAATCTGCCTTTCCGCGTATTACCAACAATCAAAGAGCTTGGTCGTACACGAATGGAAGTAAATGTCAAGGTAAGTTAGCTTAACTTCAAAAACATTAACAAGACAAAAGCAGCTTGACTTCTGCTTTCTTATAATCTTCTCTCGTGTTTTGTTGTTTCAGGTGAAAGGTGTGTTTGGTGCTAAAATGTTTGCTCTCGGGGTCGTAGTTAAAATTCCAGTGCCAAAACAAACAGCAAAGACAAACCTTCCAAGTGACAACTGGTCGCGCTAAGTACAATCCATCAATCGATTGCTTGGTTTGGAAGTGAGCTTTCTGTACACTCCTAAGAACCATCCTCTAACTCTATTGGTTGGTGTTTTATCAATAATTTGTCTTCTCTCTTCAGGATAAGAAAATTTCCAGGACAGACAGAGTCCACACTAAGTGCCGAAATTGAGTTAATCTCAACAATGGGAGAAAAGAAATCTTGGACAAGGCCACCAATCCAAATGGAGTTTCAGGTCAATTTTCTTTTCTAGTTAGCACTTCTAAACAGAACCAGACAGATTGTTAAGGGTGGTTGTTTGTTAACGGTCTCAGCTTCGTTTTAATTACAGGTGCCAATGTTCACAGCATCTGGTTTGCGAGTTCGTTTCCTCAAGGTACGCTTTTCATTTCTATGCCTTCTGAAGACCAAAAAAGGTCATGCTAATATATGAAGCCTTATGATCTTTATGCTATTTGTATTTGCTTCTGGTCTACAATGATCACTGTAATGGTTAGCTCTTGAAAAAACTTCACTCTTTCCTTGGATTTGACCAGTAACTGGATTGTTTTGTAGGTGTGGGAGAAGAGTGGTTACAACACGGTGGAGTGGGTTAGATACATAACCAAAGCGGGATCTTATGAGATCAGATGCTGAACTTAAGATCACAGTTCAGGTTCAGTGACTTAAGACTTAGGCTCATGGCTTTTAGCTTTTGCGCCTTTAGCAGAACATGAAACAGAGTTGAAAATATTTTGTGTGTTTTTTTGTCCATTAGCGATATTCGTGTGTTAATATGATTTCTTATGTTCTGGTATTGGATTTTCTTTCATTTCTTTGTTTGTGGGTTATCTACGACTTTTGATTAATTTGGTGTCATCGAACCTGATAGTCTTTGTGAAGCAGTCGGATTTTTTATTATTATTATTTTACAAAACGTTTGATGGGTACTTTACGTGCTTTTGATCATCTAATAGTATATTTTATTATGAAAAATTGTTAACTAATTATCAAACATACTATGACAAATCTTGTTTAGGATCAAAAGAAAGTTATGTTTTATTGAATATGAAACAACTAACCATAATCGGATACAAATTAATTAATGATAATCATCATTACATTAAACATTATTACACGAAATATTCCTTTTTCTTTTCCATTTTCTAGCACATATTGTTCAATTGTATCAATAATTTTTCACAAACATTTCACTAGGCGAGTATATAGTTACAAAAAAAAATATTATGAGTGACTATGTACCAATTTAATGCACAAGGAAAGTGCTTATACGCTTTTCTTCCCCACCATTATAATTGTAATCTACCCCAACATAAATTAGTGACTCGAAGATTATGCAGTTGATATTGTATTTGTACTTTTATAGAGGTGTAATTCATTATAATTTATTCTTTTACTACATAAACTCTACAAATATCTATTCTATTAAAATAAAATCATTCTTTTTATCTACTGATATAAGTTGTCATTTAAATTTGGACTATTTATAAAGTGTTACAAATAATACAAGTCATATAGTTGATTGAACCGCATTACTTAAATTAAACTGATGGTTATTTATGAGATATAGTCTTGGGCTTACATTTGTTTTTAGAACAAATTATATGGTTGGTTTTTGGGCTTAGTATTAAGGAAAAACTCCAAAAGACATTGAATAAACTTTACACCTTGATGGATAAAAAAATCGGTTATTATTTTTAAGCCTAAAAGGTATTTAATATTTTTAAAGAAAACAAAATTGTCTATTATTAATCATTTATTTAAATCATGTACTTTAAAACATGTTAATGTATTTTTTTATTTTAATAACAATCATTTTGTTTTGATAAATTTCAATGGTAACTTTTAAATAATTTATTTTTATTTCTCTTAAATAATTTACTGATTTAAAAAAAATGTAAAGCAAAACCAAAAACCAAATCTAAAAACTAAAATCCAAAACCAAATATTGAAAAAACAGGTTATATTTTTTTTTGCTTTTTATTTATCTACAAAATAAACTATTGCAAATTTCTTTAAAATTTTTTTGTCATCTTTTCAGTTTTAAATTAGATGTTCGATTATTTGAGATTTGTTTGTTGGTAATATCAGTTCAAACTAATTCAGCGGGTCTAAAAATTAAAAACCCAAACCAAAAGCTAAAAAAAAAATAGAAACTTAAAAAATAAAAATGAAAAATCTAAAAAAAAAAATTGAAACTAAAAATTAATGAATAACAATCATCACCACAAATTTCGGTGAACTGATTTTATCCCAAAACATTCTTTAAATTAAGATAAAACAAAATTACATAAATATTTAATCATAAAAATTTTCCGCGTTTGAAAAGCGCGGGTTAAAATCTAGTTTAATTTTAAACGCAAGTTTTCGTTACTACACAGTACTACACAAGCATTCAAATGACAAGTTTTATGGAAGATGTGAGTTAAAGCAAATTCTGACATAAAACAAAATCATATTAAAACAAAATAGTGAATATTAACTACAAAACTCAAACAATTGTGGCTAAAAACTAGCGATCTTTTCTTCATTGTGTCAAAGGTACTTCCTATAATATAACTAACTAATAAACTATTTTCTAATAATTAAATAATCTTCTGTTCATTTATGAGATAAAACTACTTCTTTATCAATTGATATCTTTGATTATCCTATATAACCGGAATAAAATAAAGTATATTCTTTCTCTAATCAATATATATGACTATAAATTTATGAAAGTATATCAAATAATCGTGATCTGTCTTGCAAAGGTTGTTAAATGGAATTTTTTATTTCGAAAATTATGATTATTAAAACTAAAGTATTTTTTTGAGTTGTTTGGAAATATGGATAATAATAGAAATGAAAATTGTTTGGAAACCTTGATATTAGTATAATAAGTAAGTAAAGTATCATTTTAGTAATTTCATTATTTAAATTTCTTTAAAAATATATCACAAAATCAATTATATTTACCTTAACAATACATTAATCATTAATTATATTACCATAAAAGTAATAATGCAGATTTTTATTTATTAATTTAATTAACACTAACTTTGTGTAAACTATAAAAATCAAAAATGTAAAATAACCAAGTTTTGCATATGGTTAATAGTTCGGTTTAAGTGTTTTAGTAAAACTTTCTTTTATTTTAGTTCCAATCGGTGAAAAATTACGTAGCCAAACACATAAGTCAAATGTATAGTTTTTGTTAACAAAATAACGATTTAAATTAAATAATTGAAACATATTACACTTATTGTCACTTAATGTTTTACTCCATATAACTGTTTTACTAAATAAAAAACATTATTTCTATTTCACTTATTTTAGCCAAATATATAGAAATAGTTTTTTTTAATTTATTTACAGAATTAGTTGAGTATGGACAATTGAGTATTTATTGAGATACAAGTTGTTTCTTTTGGATCAACTTTTGGGAGTTTTAAAATTAGAATTATAAATTTTTGTGGGAGATTCATGTTGAGTCTATATCTAAATAACCAGTTTATCTGAAACGAGTTCCGATATTTGTACCAAAAGTACTTATTATCTGCTATAATCCGGGTCTTTTGAATATAAGTAGTTATACAACAACATAATTAAAATATATAATACTAATCCTAAAAAAAATATCAATTTATATCTAATTTAGAAATTAATATCCGCGCGGGTGCGCGGATCAAGCTCTAGTAATTCACTTAAATGATAAGACATATTTATACATTTCCACTATCTCTTAAAAAATCATTTCATTTTTAGCATATAAATACATTCTTATGCAGATAAAACATATATTTACACATCTTTATGATCTAATATAAATAGTTGCATTTTTAGGATAAAAAACATTTTAGTATGAGAAAATGTTTCTTTAGTATGAAACACATCATTATAACAAGATGCACTTTTTAGATGTTTTTTAAGACTAACTAGATCTCAACCCGCGCAACCGCGCGGGTATTTGTTTTCATTTATTTTTATATAAATATTTTTTTAACTTCTAAATTGGTATATATTATATAAGATGTGTATATCGAAAATGATGATTAATTATTATATAATATAGATTAATTATTGTTATAAATTGATGATTTTATTATTTTTAAAAATAAACTAAATAAACTATGTTATTTTTAAAGTTAACATCAAAAATATATAAATAATTAACTTATACTATTATAATATTAAATTATATAAGTTTAATTTAAGCATTTATTTTATCATAATATCTATAAATTCAATTGATCATCTAATTTTTATTAGCCCTATAAAAATTTCTAATAAGCCCAATAAAGGTTATTAGTGAATCTAATGAATGTTATTAATGATTGAATAATGTAGTGTCATAAATTCTATTAGATGGTCCATTTTAAAATATCACACATGAAATGAAGTCATGACTTCTCTTTTAATATATAAGATTAGAAAACAATATATGTTGAAAAGATGTCGACAAAAGTTTTGAATAGTATTGGCTGAGCATATATCTTATTTTCAAATGTAGAACAAAATTAGTTTTAGTTAACTGAATATAAAAATTCTCATGAAAATATATATCTTTAATATTTTCCTCTAAAAATACTTTTTGGTTTGTCTACTTAATTAATGGCATATGATCACGATATTCTTGGTTAATTTACTTAACAAATTAAATTTGCATATATTTTTGGTTTACTAATTTAACAAATTAGTTTTATGGAAGATATTATGCAAGATATTCGGTTGGCTGAACAATAAATTATTTATCAAATATATATCTTACATTAATTTACATGAATTAAGAATATGAGATTTTATGTTAACAGTACACCATGTTCATCTTCTCCAAAAGCTCAATGTGTTCAGCTCATAAAGTAATAAAAAATATTAATAAATGTTCAAGGCTAATAATAACATATACCTTTATTGTATCAAGCCAGCATCGTTGATTCATGGTTTATTGTCTAGTGCTTTCCTCTACTGGACAAACAATCCAATCAAAACACACAAAGATCAGTATTTTATAATCTCTCCATTGACCTTAATATCAAATCATCATACACATCGATTTCAAAGTGACTGTGCAAACACATAAAAAGATGGTTGGTTGTAATCTAAGTTACAGACCTTTTATTCAGAAGCAAATGACATTAACTTGATATTCATTAAAAGTCATAGAATTTATGTAAGTTGATATTAGATTATTTTGGTATAGAGTAAAACTTATGAGACATTAATGAGTTGTTTCAATGTATTGATGTCGACATTAAAGTGGTTCTAATAATAACATACTAATGATTAATATAATTAATGATAAAATAAATTTATGTGATCAATTTCTAGTAGAAGGTCCAAAACTTAAAAAATCACACATGAAGTCAAGTTATGACTTCTGTTTTAATATATAAGATCAATACTATAAAAAAAGAAGACGTTTTAAAAAATCTATACAAGGTTATTGGATTTATTCATAACCAATTAATTTTTTTGGTTCTACCTAATATTTCCCCAACTATATATTAATAATACTAACAATATTTAATGATCTAACTATATATACATAACGTTTTTTTTGTGAAAGTCGTGAAATGGCAATACACTCCACGTGTTATAGCCTTACATATTTTCTTCTGCTATCATTCATTGATTTGGTATCCGTCAATTTTCTACGCACTTCCCAGAAAAGGTATGTCATTGTATCAACCAAAGGTCAAAAAACGAAAAAAAGTATTAAAAATTTTCAGTTAATCAATCATCTGTTACTTATATATACGTTACTTTTATAATCTATTCAATATTATTTTACATATATACCTTCTTTATACTACTTCGTATAAATACATTATACTAACATATCGTTTTCTCTAGCTGTGTCTCATGAATCTCGTGACCTATATTCTAGGTTAAATTAATTTTTATAAAAGTGTTTAAAATAAAATTTATTACTAATATAAACTTAAAACTATTAAAACATTTTACAAATCTATAGTATTAAATTATCCAAAATAAACATAAAAAATCTTAAGTCTCACGAGCTCAACAAATATAACTCTTATAAAATACACACAAAATAATATGACAGAGTAGATTTGGTCATCGGGTTTTTTTGTCGGATCTAGAATTTTCGTATCCTAAACATTTAGACATAATTAGGTATTTAAAATTTTCTATTTCGGTTTCGGATTGATTCTTTTAGGATTTAAATTCCCAAAACACACAAAATATTACCACAAATTTGATTTGAGAAACCGAAAATACTTAAAACTATTTCCTAATACCCAAAATTTTAAAAAAAATTTTAAAATTTTCTAGAAACTCTAAACATTAATCAGAAACTTCGATCCGAAACTTAAAAAAAGTATTCATAAAACCGAAAACACATTAGAAATACCGAACACATATCTGAAATACATAAATGTATACACAAAATATTCAAGTACTTTGGATATCCGGTTGGATCTCGGATAGGACCCGAAATCAAATAGGGATCGCGATTCGAAAAAATAATCAAATATGTACTTTATTTGATTTTTTAGAGATCTGGTAAAATGTACATACTTAAAAAAATATATAAAATTGCATATACAATATCTATTTATACATGGTTGTCGGATTTAATCATAACCAATTAATTCTTTTGGTTCTACCTAATATTTCTCCAACTATATATTAATAATACTAACAATATTTAGTGATCTAACTATATATACATAACGTTTTTCTTTTTGTGAAAGTCGTGAAATGGCAATACACTCCACATGTTATAGCCTTACATATTTTCTTCTGCATTCATTCATTGATTTGGTATCCGTCAATTTTCTACGTACTTCCCGGAAAAGGTATATCATTGTATCAACCAAAGGTCAAAAAACGAAAGAAAGTATTAAAAATTTTCAGTTAATCAATCATTTGTCACTTATATATACACATACGTTACTTTTATAATCTATTCAATATTATTTTACATATATACCTTCTTTATACTACTTCGTATAAATACATTATACTAACATATCGTTTTCTCTAGCTGTGTCTCATGAATCTCGTGACCTATATTCTAGGTTAAATTAATTTTTATAAAAGTGTTTGAAATAAAATTTATTACTAATAGAAACTTAAAACTATTAAAACACTTTACAAATCTATAGTATTAAACTATCCAAAATAAACATAAAAAACCTTAAGTCTCACGAGCTCAACAAATATAACTCTTATAAAATACACACAAAAATAATGTGAGAGTAGATTTGGTCATTAGGTCTTTTGGTCGGATCTAGGATTTTTGTATCCTAAAAATTTAGACATAACTAGGTATTTAAAATTTTCTATTTCGGTTTTGGATTGATTCTTTTAGGATTTAAATTTCCAAAACACACAAAATTTTACCATAAATTTGATTTGAGAAACCGAAAATACCTAAAAATATTTCCTAATACCCAAACTTTTTATTTTATTTTTTAAATTTTCTCGAAACTCTAAACACTAATCAGAAACTTCGATCCGATTTAAGTATTCATAAAACCGAAAGCACATTAGAAATACCGAACATATATCTGAAATACATAAAAGGATATACAAAATATCTAAGTACTTTGGATACCCGACTGGATCTCGGGTAGGACCCGAAATCAAATAGGGATCATGATTCGAAAAAAATAATCAAATATGTACTTTATTTGATTTTTTAGAGATCCGGTAAAATGTACAGACTTAAAAAAGTTATATAAGAGTGCATATACAAAATCTTACATAAACTAATTCATATTTAATAAACCTTTAAACAAATATACTTCTTTGATATAATCATTTTGTAACATAATAATGTACACCCATTTTAAAGTACTAATTCATAAATTTTCTTATCTTCTGGGGAGGTTAGATTCATGGAGTTTGGATCACGTTCTTCATGAACGCAATGAAGCTGTAGCGGCAATTGCTTTAAGTGTCACTCATGATCTGTATCACCAGTCGTATGTCGCCCGAAGTGCTCCAGTGTGACTACATCACTTACTCGCTTTAGAGGCTAAACACTAAGGACTTTGGTGAGATCCCTTCCACTTTTGTTTGGTGTCTAATGATATCTCATCTTATCTCTTTTATTCTTATCATTTGTATCACTTTCAAACATTTAATTGTCACAGTGTTATAAAAAAAATCATAAATTCTCTTTACAGTCCAAAGAAAACTCTGCACTTCCAAACACAGATTCAAATCTAGTGAAATATTTAAAATAAAAAGACATAAGTTTTCACATTTATTGAGATTCTTATAAAACAAAAAAGATTATTAAAATACTACCACTCAACCACCGTCGTGTGGTTGAATACGCAGACAAAGTCAACGCGAATGTCGAATACGTTACAATTATGATATAGCATTGTTACGTAGTTTCAAAAATTATAGAAAGTAGTTATAATTAAGAATTAAAATGTAGCAGTGTTATTCAATACATAATGTTATAAGTAATCGGAAATGTTTACGTAATTAATTCTGAAGAAACAAAAAAAACATAATTCAGACTCAACAAACAAACTAAATTATTAACCTTTTCATAACTTTTATTCTTCACCATTTTTTTAGATTAGTGAAAATTTTTAGTTTCAACAAATTGGACAATAGACTATATATAGAAAATTTGAAAACTTGTGGAATGGATACAACTATTCAAATTATAACCAGTTATATTAACGAATAGTCACAATTTTCAACGTATGCCTAACTAAATTAATTTATTAATAATTAATTAAATATAGTTTATTAATAATGATACGCTTACAACGTACGTAAATCATAATAATCAAACAGATACGTTTTTCATTAAATTATATCTATAAATAGATATATTTTTAAAAAAACTTGTACAATATTTTATAACTAACTTTTGAAAAGATGGCATTGTTTCAAAACATATATTTTAAACATAGTCCTTTTAACTAACTTTTGAAAAGATGAATTGTTTCAAAACATATATTATAAAAGAATCCTTTTATGGCAATGGAAAAATAGTTTTATACACTAATACAAAATTACAACCTTTCAAAGTATATGTAAAAAAAAAATTTTAGGATATAAAAAATTAAAAATACAAAATTACAACCTTTCAGCTTAATTGAGGTTTACACCCTTTGACATTAATTGGATTTGTTATTATTATCATCATTAATACTTTTTAAAAGAAATCACTACTATAATAATTTTCTCAATCGTTTTATCTCTGGTTTTTGCTATAGTTCTTAAACAAGAAAGTTTGTTAACATAAACACTAATAACTAGCAGACTGATAGCTAGTGTAGTTTATGAAAGCCGTCAAAGAGAAAGGAAGATACCAACGGACAAACCAAAGGATTGTTTGTGTCGGATATCTGATATCTGTGGGGTGTGATTCAAAGTGCGTGCTGTTTTGCCAAGCTCTTGTCATGTTCCTTCGGTCCTTCCTAATCATCACACAGTTGATATGTGTTTATAGATAGGTTTCTTGTTTTATTTTCTTGGGTTGGGATCGCTGGAGCTTGGATGTTTTGGCTTCCCTTCTCTTTTTTTTTTTTTTTCTAAGAGGATTGAGACGTTTGAAGAAGATTAGAATGTGACTTTGTATTACGACATTAATTTATTTATAATAATTTATTAGATATATATTGAACAAATTGGTGTGGGCTAGGCTCAAGACTTTTCGGCCCAGATAGGGTGTACGGTACATAAGTAGTTGAAGTTGTTGAGCAGCCGCGACTCTGTTAGAGAGAGAGAGAAAGAGAGGATAGGAAAGTAGATCGAGAGTTTGAAACGGATGAAGATTAGGAGCTTCTGGATCGTGGCCCGATCTCTGAATTGGCGGTAGAGATGGCCGTAGCAGAAAAGTTTTGATTCATATATTTGATCTGGCTGCAAATTAGGATTGGGAGGTTGAAGTTTAAGATGTTCTTGGATCGTTGGCGGATCTCAGAGGTTGATGAAGAGATGGCTTGGATTGTTTTTTCCCTTCTGGCTGCATAATTAGGAACTTGGGAACACTTCTTCCCCAAATTGACAAGGCCTAGACGAAGAGTTTGACAGAGAGACGAAAACAGAGGATGGTGAATTTGATCGAGGGGTAATTGAAACCGATTAATATTTGGATCTTATGGATCGTATCCGGATTTGATGGATCGGTGAAGAGATAGCCCTCCTATCAAGGTTTGATTTTTTAATTGTTCTAGCTGCAAAATTTGAGTGAAGCAATTTTCTGGTGATTTCTCTCCACAGGCAAAAAGGCTGATGATGAGATTGCATGTAAATGAGCTGATACAATCTGTCTCTGGGGACTTGAAGGTAACTAAATGAGAAGCTACAATCTGCAATCTTCGTTTCCTTTGTGTTCGATTCTTAACCTTATACCCTCTCTGTTCTGAAGCAGAGGAAAATCTAATTAAGCTGATCTTTGCGAGGATGGGGTTCATGTATATGATGAATATCTACGCCTTTCATGTTACATTAGAACCATCAACTCTTACCTGCTTTTTTTTTTTTTGGTTATTCGAAAGACAGAAACAGAGGATAGAGATCAGGATCTTCTGGATCGTGGCCCCTGATCTCTAAGTTTTCCTGAAGAGTTTTTTTTTTGTTAGGATCTTCCTACATTCCTTCTACCACTCGAGAGTGAACAAATTTATCTGGTAATTTCTCCACTGGAAGACTGATGAGATTACGAAGTTAATGCGCAGCTAAAATTTGTCGCTGGGGAATTGAAGGTGGTAGAGAGTCCTTACTCACTCTTCCCACCATCTTCGTTTCCTCTGTGTTAATTGATTCTTAACCTTATTTCTCATATTCTCTCTGCTCTGAAGCAGAGGACATCTAACGAAGCTGAAGTCTGAGTTGAGTCTGTACTAATAGAATACCATCAACCCTCTGTGATCTGAAGCAGAGGAAATCTAAGACACAGTAGGAAGACGTCATGCGGAACTTATTTCTGTGAAAGGGTTTGTACTCGAATGAATTAGCTGCAGCAAAAGGATGGTCAAGCATTAGTTGAAGAGTGTACCAACAATGAAGCGAGAACAGAGTTAGAGGAATCGTCTAACCGAGAGTGAGGGGAATCTATGCTAGTCTGAGTCGTTGCAAGAAGAATACAATCAGATGTTTCCTCCTCATCCGTTCTGAAATCTAACGAAGCTGAAATCTGAGTATTTGCAAGAAGAATACCATCACAGAGTTGTTGCTCCTGGTAGGATGGTATACCTACCCTCTCTGTGCTCTGAAGCAGAGGAAATTTAATGAAGCTGAAGTCTTGAGTCTTTACTAGAAGAAAACCATCAACTCAGGTATATCTACCCTCTGTGTTCTGAAGCAGAGGAAATCTAAGACACCATAGGAAAACGTTTGGATCGTCAGGAAGCAGAGCATTCTTTGAATGAACACCTCTCTCAGACCTTACCAAAGTATCAATGTTATATATAGCTGAAGAGCGTACCAACAATGAAAAAGAACAGAGTTAGAGGACGTGGTGCGGGAAGTCTATGCTAGTAAAAGGCTACAAGCACTGGAAGAACTGAGAGGCAAACCTTAAGCAAAAAGGTTGATGAGAAGACTGCAAAGTTATTAATGCATGTAAATGAACAGCTACAGTCTTCCCACCATCTTCGTTTCCTCTGTGTTGATTCTGAAGCAGAGGAAATCTAAAAGGTTCTGTTAACTCGAGTGAATTGGCTGCAGCAAAAGTATGGTCAAGCATTAGCTGAAGAGCGTACCAACAATGAGTTAGAGGACGTAGTGCGGGGAATCTATGCTAGTACAATCCGGTGAAGAACTGAGGCAAACCTTAAGCGAAAAAGTGCAACAGGTTTTTGTCTACTCAATCAAATTCGGGGGCATCTACTTGTAGGATCTCACTGACCATGTAGGCGGCACTTATTGCAGGAAGAGTTAAGAAGACGTGTTCCGTGGATAAGGTAAATCAAGACGTATTAATAATATTGCTCTGCTTAATTTTTCTAAATGAACGTTTCCTGTAGGCTAGGCCTCTCCTAGGGTGTGAGGAATTAATCACCCTAGTTCCTGAGTCTACAAGGCCTCTCCTAAATCAAAACAGATTGAGGCTATGCGGGTAAAACTATCACCTTATGTTGTTTTGTTCCTTTTTTTTGTTGAGAAGTTCTCTGAGATTAGAAACTCGGCCGAGCAGGGAAAGTTAAGCAAGGGCAGACTGTAGAGAAGAGACAGGAATATCTGGCAGCGAAGGAGGAAGCAGATAGCCTTAGATCAAGAAAGCTGAGGAGGGCTCAGGTATATAATGAATGTGTAGGACCTTCCAATGTACATTGGTACAATCGATCAATCTCAATGCTTCTTTTCTTACCTGCTTTATGTTATTTGCGTGTTAGATTGGAGAGGTATTAAGAAGAGAAGTATGGACTGATCACAACGGTCCAGGTAAATGATGTTACCAGCTATGCTTTTATTGTTTCACTAACTATGTCATTAAGGATGAAAGTTTTCTTATCTTTCCAGGTAACTGAAATTTTTGCATATTTTTTCTATCTCTTTCATTTGACAGTCTGAAGAGAAAATAAGGTAGAAAGATGTATAAAAAGGGCTATGGAGAAGCTGATAGGAAAAAGGTCAAGCCGAACTTACTTATGAGAAAGGGTAATTTCTCGGTGTGTTGTTGTTAATGGTTTAATGCATCCGAGTGCCAAACCGTAACCGTTTCAGCATGCTTGAAACAGGAAAGGGCTTCGCTTATTTGCTCGGCTTGGATCCTTGATGTTGATATGCCCATCATTTCAGGAAAGCTGAGGAGGGCTCAGGTATATAACGAATGTTCATGTTCATTGTTACCTCTCAGTTGAGACTACAAGGTACTTAAATAATAAACGTTTGATCCTGTATTTTTTTTGTTATGTTTTTTTTTACCGACCGTTAAAAAATATGTACTGTAACCTTATTTTCTGACTGCCGGTAAAATTCGCACTATATATATAAGTGACTTTTGGTCTTCTTCAGATGAGCAGCAGCGCAGTCAAAGATCCCTTTCGCAGGTTAGGGTTTCTCTTACTCTATCTCTCTCTCGACCTAGATTTGGGTTTTTTTTCCAATCTTTTAACCAATTTGTAATCTCTGTGTGTTAAAATCTAATATTTGAGTTTAAACTTAAATATGGTTTAGTGTCTGATGGAATTTTGTAATTTTGTAATAATAGCAGCAGTTGACGATCTAGGTCCGTTTTTCTCTATTACTATTGATTTTGTGGGTTGATTATCATCTCCACTCATGATTATGTAGATCACATATCTGAGTTTTAGGTTCATGTATCATTTTGTGCTTTGATTATCACATATCTGACTTTTAGGTTTGTAATTGATTGATTGATCCATAGTTTCTCTCTCGACCTAGATTTGTTTTTTTTTTTCCAATCTCTTAACCGATTGTAATCCCTGTGTGTTAAAATTTAATATCTGAATTTAAACATCAAATATGGTTCAGTGTCTGATGGATTTTTGTTATTTTTTCTTCTGAAACAGGACGCAGCAGCAATTGATTATCACAATCTAGGTCAGTTTTTCTCTCTAACTATTGATTTTGTGCGTTGATTATCACAATCTGACTTTTAGGTTTGTAATTGATTGATCCATAGTTTTGAACAGTCTCTCTCTCTCGACCTAGATTTGGTTTTTTTTTTTCCAATCTCTTAACCGATTTGTAATCTCTGTGTGTTAAAATCTAATATCTGAGTTTAAACATAAACTCAAATATAGTTCAGTGTCTAATGGATTTTTGTGATTTTTTCTTCTGATGATCTAGGTCAGTTTTTCTCTCACTATTGATTTTGTGGGTTAATTATCACATCTGAGTTTTAGGTTCATGTATCATTTTGTGCGTTGATTATCTGAGTTTTATAATTGAGTAATTTGTTCTTTTGATTCTGATTCTGATCAATCATTTATGTAGTAATTTGTTTGGATAGTTACTTTATGCCAAATTTTGACTTTATTAATTCAACTCTCTATTTATTGTTGTTGTTAATGACAGATGGCCAATTTTCCAGCTCCGAGCATATCACTTCCTCTTGAGGTTCAAGCAGTGATTGCTCTGTCGGTTCACAACAATCTGACAGCTGGCGAATGGGGCATCTTGTTCCAGCATGCCGATCTCTTTGGTCCTCCTATCAACCCAATTCGTATCCCTCCACACACGGCGGGCCTGTGGAGGGTTGATAATCCAAGAAACTTTGACAGAAACGAGTGGATTCACGGTTCAGTTAGCATCCAAGCAAACATGGGAGATGATGATCTTGGTCTTTTCTTCCACCGCAGAAGAGCTGAAGGCGCCAACCAGTATGAGCTAGAGGATGGAAATGTTGTCACCCTAAGGAGACACACTGTGAGGAACCATCAGCAGATCTTTGAGTCCACTGTTACTTTTGCACACTACTATTGGGTACCCTTGTAGTGAACTATGTAGAAACTCTTGTTTATTATTATGAGGATTATTATGCTATTTGAGGATTATTATCTATTGCAAAGCTTATTATGCTATTTGTTATATTATTATGCTATCTGTTATATTATTATGCTATATGTTATCTATTATATTATTATGAGCTTATGCAATGATTATGAATCACATCTACTCTATTAAAATAATTCTTTTTATCTATTAATACAATAATAGTCTTCTTTTTATCTAGTAATACAATTTTTCATTTAAATTTAGACCATTTTTAGAGTGTTACAAATAATACAAGTCATATAGTTAATTGAACCGTATTACTTAAATTAAACCGGTGGTTATTTATGGGATAATCTTGAGTTTAATTTTGTTTTTAGAATAAATTACATGGTTGGTTTTTGGGATTAGTGTTAAGGAAAAACTCTAAAAAACATTAAATAAACTTCCACCTTAATAGATCAAAAAATCAATTATTATTTTCAGGTCCAAAGGTATTTAACATTTTTAACAAAACAAAATTGTCTATTATTAATCATTTATTTAAAACATGTTAATGCATTTTTTTATTTTAAATAACAATCACTTTGTTTTGATAAATTTCAATGGTAACTTTTAAATAATTATTGTTTTATTTTTCTTAAATAATTTACTGATTTAAATAAAAAGTAAAACAAAACCAAAAACCAAATCTAAAAACTAAATCCGAAACCAAAAGCTGAAAATGCAGGTTATATTTTTTTGCTTTTGTTTATTTACAAAATAAACTATTGCCATTTTTGTTTAAAAAGAATTTGTCATCTTTTCAGTTTTAAATTAGATGTTTGATTATTTAGGATTTGTTTGTTGGTAATATTTGTTCAAATTAACTCATCGGGTATAAACATTAAAAACTCAACCCAAAAGCTGAAAATAAAAAATAGAAACTTAAAAACTAAAAATCAAAAACCAAAATCTAAAAATAAAAACTAATGCAATCATCATCACAAATTTTGTTGAACTAATTTTATACCAAAATCTTCTTTAAATTAAGACAAAACTCAATTATATAATTATTAATCATAATAAATTTTCGCGAAATCTAGTTATCTATAAGATTATGATTATGAATGTTTTTAAGACCCATTTAAATTAGGTTTAAAAGCCCAATTAAATCAGTCTCGGGATCAGAAAGCCACAACCACAACGTGGCACATCTTCTTCGGGATCACTTCTTCTGCTAGAAACCTTGTTTCCCTCCCTCTTTCCTTTGGCCTGAAACTGAGTGAGAGAGAGAATAAAATAAATGAGATTGAAAGGGAGGGAATATTCGCCGGAAATTAACCGGTAAATGTCTCAGTGTTTATATTCGAATTCAATCTTTTCGGCGACGATACCCATTTCTTTTATTATCTCTCTCGAATACGATTCCTATTCCCTTCCATGCCTGTATAATAATAACATATCCACCATGCGTCTCTCCAAGCGTCACTTCTCTCTTTCTCTTTCTCTTTGCCTCTCTGTATTCACTTCCCCTGTAAAATTTCAATCAAGAAGACGATTCCTCAACTCATCATCTGCTGGTTAGTTTGGTTCTTACTACATTTGGTTTGGTTCTTTTTGGTGTAATTGTGTTTTCTTGTTTGCTTAGTTGACTTAATTTTCTTAACCATATGATAGCTGATTCTGGTAGTTGGCACAAGTCCTCTTAGTGTGTTGTCTGAAAAGTCTCTTAGTGAACTTATATAGGAAGGTGTGCTTATTAGTCGCTATATAACACCTCTTTAATTCTTTCAAGTTGCAATTTTTAGGTCTTTCCTAGAGCATACTTTAAGAAGATACTTAGGATCAGGACTTAATCTTTTGTCTTTTGAGCGAGGTGAGATGTTAGTGATGAGGACTTAACTAGGGATTTGTTACTCTTTTTTTTCCCTTTAGTGGTTGGTGGTGACAAAGCTTAGTGGTTCTTATGTTCAGTTTGTTTTCTTTTTCACTTTAGGGGTTTTGTTACTTCTTTTTCTTTGTCCTTTTGGTGGTAGTGGATCATGTTGATCGTATGACTCGTGTTAACTAATCCCAGACTCACATCCCCTGTAGAAAAACGTGTCATTTAGATAGTTTATCTTCTCACGTGCTTCTAAATTTAGCTTTAGTGGGTTCTGACTAAACAGTTGCTTCTTAAATATTCTTATTATCTATTTTTGGATATAGATTGTTTCATTCTCTATGCTATGTGTGGCGTATACGTTATATATCCAATATCCTCCTGAGTTCATTTAAAAATTAAATTAAATTTATGCTTCCTTTTGATCAACTCTTAGGGTCAAGCCAGTTGTGTTTCAAGAGTTCGATGGAAGAACACCGAGCTAGTGCTCTTAGTGAAAACGTGGTACAGTTTCACAATGTTGGCTCAAGGGATGGATGTGAAGCTCCGCATAAATGGTCATCCCCTGGAGGAGGAAAGAAAATAGACTTGAAAAAACAGATCTTCTGCAATAGATCGTTGAACATGAGAAACATCATTGCAGTAGGCTTTGATATGGACTACACTCTTGCCCAATACAAGTCTGAAACTTTTGAGTCCCTTGCTTATGAAGGAACTGTCAGGAAATTGGTTTATGATTTGGGGTATCCAAGTGAGGTTAGTATACTATATTGCTGTTTTAAGGTTCTGACCTGCAGAAAAGTATGATTTATTGTTAATACTTGCTGTGGTTAAAAAAATTCCAGCTGCTAGAGTGGACGTTTGATTGGAATTACATGGTTAGAGGCTTGGTGCTAGACAAAAAGAGGGGAAATATCTTAAAGGTGAACACCTCGACCCTTGTATTGGATTGGACTCTCACAATAATTGTTTGAATATTTTCCTAATTGGCTGTTGCTCATACAGATGGATCGCCACAAGTATGTGAAAGTAGCTTACCATGGGTTTAAGGAGCTCTCTAAAGAAGATAAAGTTGATATCTATGGCAGCAGCCTAATACAAGATTCTTTTGATGAGCCCGACTACGCTCTCATAGATACCCTATTTTCTTTGGCCGAAGCCTATCTCTTTGCGCAACTTGTTGATTTTAAAGATAATAACCCAGAAAAGATTCCCAAGGACGTTGAGTAAGTCTATTCCCCATATTTATTACTGTTTTGTATTCTATATAGTCTCTAATAAAGTATACATTGTAGTATTGTTAGCTGTTACTCTGTAACTTATACTTGGCATGATTTTTTCTTTTAAATGTATCACTAATTTGTTCCTTCGCACATGGTTTTCTTTAGTTATGCTCGTATGTATAAAGATGTTCGGGCTGCTGTTGATTTGTGCCACCGTGATGGAACTTTGAAGCAGATGGTAGCAAAAGAACCTAATAGGTAAAGCTGATGGTATGTTCTCTTCAGTCTTCCTTTTGACATAACTCATTTGGACTTGCCTTTTTATCAGGTATATCAACGAGGATACTACGATTGTACCACTTATAAAAATGATAAGAGATTCTGGACGTTCTACATTCTTGGTGACCAATAGGTAATGCTAATGATTTATTACAAACCCCATAAAGTTATTTGTGCATATATTGTAGCTTCACAGTCGATTTAACTTTTTAAATGACTACATGCTCCAAAGTTTAACGTAAGAAACTTCAACCATTGTAACCGGTTCTCCTTCCCTTGTAACATAATGTGGTACTTAAGATTCAATAAAATATCTGTAAAATCTTCCTATGTGACAGTTTCAGCATTAATGATTTCTTAACGTCTGTCATTATATAGTCAGTTTTTCTCTTAGATTTTCGAATAACATTGTTGCAGTTTGTGGGACTACACAAACATTGTGATGAATTTTCTCTGTGGAGGGCGCACAGTACAAGGTCCTCATACTTGCAACTTCGATTGGCTCCAGTATTTTGATGTTGTGATCACTGGCAGGTCTTTTCCTTCCCTAAAGTCTCTTTAATCTAATGCTCTGAATAAAATATTGGTGATAAGAATATTTATGTGTTATTGGTTATCAATCTGTACATAACTTTTTGTTTCTGGAACTATTCTCCTCGGTGCTAACTGAATTGTATCTTTTTGTTTCTTTTTGAAGTGCAAAGCCTGGCTTCTTCCATGAAGAGAGTCGTGCCAACCTTTTTGAGGTGGATCCTCAGTCTGGAATGCTTATTAATACTGATAACGGAACACCTATGCCTCAGGTTTGACATAACGATCCTTGTGTATCTAACAAATGTACTTCTTATGCAAATGATCCTTGTGTATACCGTTACAATGGTTTTTTGTTTTCTTGAAAGGTGGGAGATCCTTCACCAAAAATTTTACTGAAGAGTAAAGATAAAGGTTGTCGAGTTTTTCAAGGTGGAAATGTTGGGCATCTTCACAGTTTGCTCTCTATTGAGTCAAGTTCACAGGTATTTTTCACTAGCTTATCCCACTCTCGAATCGATTAGAAACATCAGTACCATGCCATGCATCTGTTGTCACTTATTCAGCTATTCGATCTTATTAGGTTCTTTATGTTGGTGATCATATATACGGTGATATCTTGCGCAGCAAAAAAGTACTTGGTAAGGTCTTCTTTTCCAATTCTAGACTGTTCTTTTTTTGTTGTAAAGTAACTTCAACGAATCTTCATGGGTTTAATTGAGCTATGCAGAGAATAAGAATATGGTTGGTTAGGCCCCTAACACCTTATGACTGATAAGCTTAGCATCTAAGTATGCTAGAAACAGTCTTTTGTCACTCAAAATAGTATCATAAACTGGTGAAAAGTGTATTTGCTTGTGAAAGCTACTTGCAGCTTAATTTTTTTCATTCTTCAGGATGGAGAACTATGCTTGTTGTTCCAGAACTAGAAAAGGAGGTTGAACTTCTATGGGAACTGAGGGATATGCGAAAGGTGGTTGGAACCTCTCATTCTCTGCTCTATGTTATTAATATAAGAGAGATGATTTTGTGATTAGGATCACCAGCAGCTAAAGATCTGATAAATTATTTTTGGTTTGCAGCAACTTATTTTGATGAGGAATGAGCGTGATTCAGTTGAAGACAAAATCCATCACTTGAACTGGTCCCTAAAGTGAGTGTTCTTTTAAATTAGGATTTACACCAAAGAAAGATGCAGTACACAGATTAGAATGATAAGCATCCACTTTCTCAGAACTTGTATGTTTTGTATGTGTAACCAATCATACTGTTCAGGTTTGAAGATATTAACGAGAATGATAAGAAGGAAATGTTATCAGCGCTCAAAGACTTGGAGGTAAAATAGAATATGTGCAACCCCTTAATATTTCATTAGTTGCATTGTTGTTTTAATTTCAGTCTTATGTTTTTTGGTGGGATCTAATAGTCTAAAAGAGATCAAGTACGCCAAAGTCATCAACAAGCTCAAAGAGAAAATCACCAAAAGGTAAATGTTGTGTACAAGTGCAACAACTAGTATTAGTTCCAATCTGTTAGAAACTACTCATGTCTTGGGTTATGGTTACTACAGTTTCACAAGGTCTGGGGGCAACTTATGAAAACTGGTTACCAGAGTTCTAGATTTGCTCACCAGGTATACAACGTTTTATATTTTTGCTTTCATATGTGGCAGCTAGAGTGCTTTTCATTTGTGAGGCATTGATTTTGAAAACCCTTTTTCTTTCAAATCAGGTTGAAAGATTTGCATGCCTGTACACAAGCCAAGTCTCTAATCTTCGCTTGTATTCACCAGACAAGTACTACAGACCAAGTGAAGACTTCATGTCCCATGAGTTTCATCTTCTTCCTATGGATTGATGGATCAGTGAGATTTGTTAAAGAAAGATTATGCTCTTAAGTCACACAGTATATCAAAGTATTGGTTTGTTGCCTATTCTTATTGTCTATAAGCTTCATTTATCTCTTCTTACGCATGTGTTTCAGTTTCAATTGGCACAAAAACAACAAGAAGTTTGAGAATTTAATGAAAATGTTTTCCATTGTCATTTGTTCTTGTTTTCTTTGTAAACTCTTGGGCCACCAGCAGACCCAAATCAGTTTATTTGTCAATCACTCTTGTTAACATCTTCCTTATCATCTTAAACTCCGTTTATTTAGTTCATGGAACATCCCCTGGAGGAGGAAAGAAAATCGACTTAAAGAAACAGATAATAGATCGTTGAACATGAGAAATATCATTGATATAGGCTTTGATATGGACTACACTCTTGCTCAATACAAGTCTGAAACTTTTGAGTCCCTTGCTTATGAAGGAACTGTCAAGAAATTGGTCTATGATTTGGGGTATCCAAGTGAGGTCAGTATACTATATTGCTGTTTTAAGGTTCTGGCCTGCAGAAAAGTTTGATTGATTGTTAATACTTGTTGTGGTTTAAAAAAATCCAGCTGTTAGAGTGGACGTTTGATTGGAATTACATGGTTAGAGGCTTGGTGCTAGACAAAAAGAAGGGAAACATCTTAAAGGTGAACACCTCGTATTTGATTGGACTCTCATAATAATTGCTGCCCCTTATTGACGGCTGGTTATGCATGCAGATGGATCGCCACAAGTATGTGAAAGTAGCTTACCATGGGTTTAATGAGCTCTCTAAAGAAGATAAAGTTGATATCTATGAAAGCAGCCTAATACAAGGTTCTTTTGATGAGCCCGACTATGCTCTCATAGATACCCTCTTTTCTTTGGCCGAAGCCAATCTGTTTGCGCAACTTGTTGATTTTAAAGATAATAACCCAGAAAAGATTCTCAATGAATTGAGTAAGTCTATTTCCCTATTTGTTACTGTTTAGATAGTCTCTAGTCTCCACAAAAGTATATGCTATGCTTATGGTTTTGATATTGTTAGTGGGCACTCTGTAACTTATGCTTGGCATGATTTTTTATTTTAAATGTATCACTAATTTGTTCCTTCGCACATGCTGTTCTTTAGTTATGCTCGCATCTGTTGTCACTTATTCAGCTATTCGATTTTATTAGATTCTTTACGTTGGTGATCATATATACGGTGATATTTTGCGCAGCAAAAAATGTACTTGGTAAGGTCTTTTTTTCCAATTCTAGATTGTTCTCTTTTTTGGTAAAGTAATTTCAGCAAATGGGTTTAACTGAGCTATGCAGAGAATAAGAATATGGTAGGTTAAGCCCCTAACACCTTATGACTGATAAGCTTAGCATCTAGGTAGGCTAGAAACACTCTTTTGTCACTGAAAATAGTATCATAAACTGGTGAAAAGTGTATTTGCTTGTGAAAGCTACTTGCAGCTTAATTTTCTTCATTCTTCAGGATGGAGAACTATGCTTGTTGTTCCAGAACTAGAAAAGGAGGTTGAACTTCTATGGGAACTGAGGGATATGCGAAAGGTGATTGGAACCTCTCATTCTCTGCTCTATGTTATTAATATAAGAGAGATGATTTTTGATTAGGATCACCAGCCGCTAAAGATCTGATAAATTTTTGGTTTACAGCAACTTATTTTGATGAGGAATGAGCATGATTCAGTTGGAGACAAAATCCATCACTTGAACTGGTCTCTAAAGTGAGTGTTCTTTTAAATTAGGATTTACACCAAAGAAAGATGCATTACACATATTAGAATGATAAGCATCCACTTTCTCCAAATTTTTATGTGTAACCAATCATACCATTCAGGTTTGAAGATATTAACGAGAATGATAAGAAGGAAATGTTATCAGCGCTCAAAGACTTGGAGGTAAAATAGAATATGTGCAACCCTTTAATATTTCATTAGTTGCATTGTTGTTTTAACTTCAGTCTTATGTTTTTTTTTGGGATCTAATAGTCTAAAAGAGATTAAGTAAGCCAAAGTCATCAACAAGCTCAAAGAGAAAATCACCAAAAGGTAAATGTTGTGTACAAGTGCAACAACTAGTATTAGTTTCAATCTGTTAGAAACTACTCATGTCTTTGGTTATGGTTACTACAGTTTCACAAGGTCTGGGGGCAACTTATGAAAACTGGTTACCAGAGTTCTAGATTTGTTCACCAGGTATACAACGTTTTATATTTTTGCTTTCATATGTGGCAGCTAGAGTGTTTTGCATTTGTGAGGTATTGATTTTGAAAATTGTTTTTCTTCCAAATTAGGTTGAAAGATTTGCATGTCTGTACACAAGCCAAGTTTCTAATCTACGCTTGTACTCACCAGACAAGTACTACAGACCCAGCGAAGACTTCATGTCCCATGAGTTTGATCTTCTTCGTATGGATTGATGGATAAGTGAGATTTGTTAAAGAAAGACCATGCTCTTAAGTCAGATAGTATATCAAAGTATTGGTTTGGTGCCTATTCTTATTGTCTATAAGCTTCATTTATCTCTTCTTACGCATGTGTTTCAGTTTCACTTGGTGTAAAAACAACAAGTTTGAGAATTTAATGAAAACGTTTTCTATTGTCATTTGTTCTTGTTTTCTTTGTAAACTCTTGTGCCACCAGTAGACCCAAATCAGTTTACTTGTCAACCACTCTTGTTAATGTCTTCCTGATCACCTTAAACTACATTTACTTAATTCATTGTACATTCTAAACTCAGTTTTGGTGTAAGAGAATAAACTTACGAACTTAAAGCTATGGATTCAGTTCCTGTAAAACTGTAAATGGCTGCTCCAAGAGAAAAAGCAGAAACTATGTTTGATGTTTTAGACAACCTTCTCGCCAACACAGAGATTAAACTAAAGGATATTAAATTCACATTGTGAATTGTAGTCTCTTTAACATAATAGCACCTTCATTATCTGCAATGATTGTGAACAAACCCAAGTTAAGAGGTAACATCAACAGCGTTTACGTTGGTGGAATGGGTTGTTGTCTTTGTGTGAAGAGTTTGATCAAATTACAAAAAGCTTGAATGTGTGTTCATATACATTGAACATAAGATTATTGACACACAACGTTGAACATACAAAAAAAAAATATTGACACACAACAAACAAACAAATTTTAGTAACTTCTCAGCCCAATTAACAGTTGGAAAAATCTCTGTTTCTTCTTGTCCGTGGCCAAAACAGAGAGGAAGACAAAGAATGAAAGTTTGTTTTGAGTGTTTCTTATCTGAACATGGCTTGAAGTTCTTCAAGCGTTCTCCCTTTGGTCTCAGGAACCCACAGAGTCACGAAAACCACCGTGAATGCACAAACCAACGCGTATAGAGTGAAAGTTCCTGTTCAAAGTCAACCAAAACCTCATCAAGAAATGTTCTATCGTGTTTCATGGTGACAGAGAGAAAAGAGAAAGAGGGTGAGGGAGAAACCTCCACTGCTCCAGGCTAAGAGCAAGTTTGCAGTCATGGTGATCAACCAGGAGATGAACCAATTTGCTAAAGTAGCTATACTTCCAGCTAAACCCTTTATGTTCACAGGAAGGATCTATTTACAAAAAAAAAACAACAAATGATGGTTTAGTGAAGTTTTTTTCCGCTTTTCTCAGTTCTTACAACACTTAGTTCTAACTTTTAATCAACTAGATACCTCAGACATAATGAGCCACGGAATTGGTCCCATTCCCAATGAGAAAGAAACAACCATTGCCTGTAATGATTCAACCGAGTTAAAGCAAAGATAGCAATAGCTCATTGCCTCAAGAAAGTTTAAATATAACAAACTTACCACTACTCCAACTACTGACAAGATGCTCAGCATACTGTACATTTCTGAATCATGAGACACAAATTCCTAAACAAGAGATGTAAAGAAAAACTCATAATGTCAAATACTGAGTTTGTTGCAGAAGATTAAATTTAGTGTTTAGGGAAGTTAGAACTTTATAAAGTACCTTGAGATAGAACGCAGCTGCAACAATCACTAGGCTTATCGTCATCCCAACAGAAGAGATCTACAAAAACATTTCCATTTTCCTTATTATTAGTTAATCTTGGGTCTTTCTTTAATTTCGTCTCTAGACAAAAGTTCTAAAGATATGAAATAATACTCACGGTAAGAAGAAGCCGACGACCTGCTTTGTCCACCAACCATGTGGATACTGCAGTCGCCACTACCTGAATAGCACCGACCCCAAATGTTGCTGCGTTACTTGATGTAACTCCTATAAATGAAAAAATAATTGTCAATGTAATGTAATAATATGAAACAAGAAGCATCAAGTGTTCTTTAGAGCAAGGGCCTACCTGCAGATTCGAAGATTGTACTGGAATAGAATAGGACGCCATTAATTCCACCGAGTTGTTGAAGTACAAGCAACCCTATACCAACCTATTAAACACGCACACACAAAGAAACAGAGTTTTAAGATAATGTTTGTTATGGTAAACAACGTATCTTCCAAGGGGAATAATATATAATGTTTGTACCATAAGTGGGAAATAGTATCTCCTGCGCTTGAGATCGACAATCCGAACTGTAGATGATCGTTTTGTTGATGTTCCCACAGATCTCTGCACATATAATGCAGAAAATATGAAAAACAAAGCTTTTGAAAGTCAATCACAGAAGGAAACATTCTCAGTGGTGATATTACCTTGATTTCATTAACCTCAACGGTAATATCAGTCTCAAATCCTCTAAGAACTTGCAATGAAGTTTCAAAATCATCAGTCATACCCATTTTTGCCTACAATTCAAAGCAAAGAATCCCATAAGAGTGGATTAACCAAAAATATGCACCAACTCAAAGATAGATAAGCGAGGCGTACCAGCCAACGAGGGGACTCAGGAATGAAAAAGAGACCCGGTATCAATACTATGCATGGCAATGTCCCTAAGGATAAAGGAAGACAACAGAGGAAGTGATTAGAGCATTTTGATGAGTCATAATCATAAAACTGGTTTCAGGCTTTGTGTAATGAGATTTACCCAAAACTGCAAGGATTCTCCATGGAACAAAGAGTCCAAGTAAATAAGCCAACATTATTCCAATTGTCACAGAAAGCTACAGCCAAAAAGTTAAGCAACATCTAATGTTTAGCACTAAGAATCTATTTCATAAAATGCAAAAGAAGAATCAGTCAGCTAGGCGTGACGAACCTGGTTAACAGAACCCAATCCTCCCCTCATATTCTGTGGAGCAATCTCAGCAATATATACAGGCACCTAAAACCACGAACCAAGTTTCATAAACTCACTAAAACGCGACATTATATTAGCAAAACAACTAGGGTGAGTTCGGTATTACTGTGTAAGAGATGATGCCAACGCCAAAGCCTTCCAAAAGTCTTCCCATGTAAAGAAAAGAAGTATCCTACAAAACCAGAGTGATGTAAGGAGATAAGGTCAATCTAAAATCACCAGAGTTCTATTTGACTTAACTAAATGAAACTAGAAAATACTCACTTCTGCAAATGAGATGCAAAGCCAGCCAATGATATTTGGAATGGCAGCAATCATCAGAGACTGTCCAAGAAACACACACAATAACGAGATTATCAAATGGATCAAAACAGAACAATTCAAGAAACAGCAAAAACACAAAGTATACCCCTTTTCGTCCAATGTATTCAGCGATCTGACCACTAGCAATTGCACCAACCATAGCACCCACATTGGACAGAGAACCAAAGATAGAGTACTAAGCATCCAGAAAAAAAAACATCAAAAGTCAAACACGATCAAACAAGACACAACACAGCAGCTCTAGACAGAGGATCGTTCTTAATACCTCAGATACAGTCAAACCAAGATCCTTGGTGATTGCAGCTTGAGTTGGAGAAGAATAACCACACTGAACAAAAATATGTATAAAGTCTCAAACTTTCTAAAACAAACGAACAAGAAAAAGGTGAGATTTTTCAAATACTTACAGTGAATCCGAATTGAATAGGACCAAGAGCAATGATCAAGACACAAGCAAGAACAGAGATGGAGTTGTCTTTGATAACTTGAGACGAACCCATCATGCTTGATTGTCTTGAACCCATACGGTACCAACTTCCCGTGTGTATAAAAGGTCGTCGCAGATCATTCCTGGCCTCCTCTGTATCATCCCTCGAACTCATCTTTTGATTACAATCTCTAACACTCTCAAAATCTACAATCTTTTCTTATCAAAGCTTCAAGATTTCGTCTCCTGACGAAGTAAAATGCCGATTCTAAACGAGGAAAAAGTCAACAAAAGAAAAAACTAATGTGGACTTGTGTTCGATTTAATAGAAGAAGGGATTGAGAAATGTCGTGTTATATAAGAAAAGGAAGAAAAGGAAGAGAATGTGAGGGGTGTATATGGCGGTGATGTAGTGATGGTTTGCTGAGAGAGACAGAGAGGGAGAGGAGACTGCTTCAGACAGTTTGTTTTTTTTAGATCGCATACTGTCTACGCATAAACCAGATTTAGACAAAAGAAAGGTCTTCTTTTTTTTTGTTCAAATGACAAAAGAAAGGTCTATGTGTGGATAATGGATATAAATTTTTTATGTATAATTCTTCTTACAGAAACTAAAAGAGAAATACATTAAGATAGTAATAATACTCCTTTTGTTCAAATAATACCAATCTAAGCCTCTAGGCTATAAGGAGAAACATTTCTAAAAATATCACTAATTAAACAATTTATTTTATATTTTTAGTGATTAAGATGTTGATTTATACTTAGAGGGTGGAATGAGATTATGATTTAGAAATTAGATTAATTTTCAAAAAAAATACTTGTCAAATGAGTGTTATTTTGAGAATTTTTACTATTTTGAGGAAGTTTTAAGAAATCTTATTTTGGAGATTTTTCCAAAATTCAAATATATACCCAGTAAATTATGCAGAAAATAGATGATATGCTGGCAATAAATTAATTACTGAATTTGTAATATCCCGGATAATGCTATCCAGTTTTCAAAGGCCAGCAAAATTTGCCATCAAAATATATGTTTTCTCGTCAACTGATCCATATATTAAATTAGACTAGGTGCACTTGACGGTTATCTGGAGCAGGCAGTCTAAAATAAATAGTTTTGTATCCTCTTTTTGTAAGTGAATTGAGACGATGTGAACTGTGAGAACTTATATATAAACCGAAATTACCAAACAGATTTCAAAGATTACTAAAAGGTCTGGTCGTAACTTAAAAGAACTAAAGCTTTACTGAATTTTAGCCATTTTAACAAATCCAAAGAGTTTGTTTTCAATCTAACCACTTACGTTACAGTTATCATGTTTATAGGTTAAACATTGTCCAAAAAGTCATACAACTCTGCATGTAGTATATATATCGGTAAGCTCTTACGACATCTTTGCACTTCGAATATTCCATGTTATATCTTTTTTTTGTTATTTCATAGACACTTTCCCAGAACTATCCTGTCCATAGTTTATCCAGGAAGCATGGATAATGACAATGGCTGACAAAAAAAAAAGGATAATGACAATGTCAAGGATTAGGCATATTATTAGAGATTTTCCACTTTTTGCGTTTTTTAGTTCACATTCCTCTAGGTTTTCTAGAAAGAGGACTAAAAATTTGATATCAACCTTTGAATTTTTTTTTTTAAGTATTGTTTGTCTTGCATATAACTATAAGTATATGGTCTAATATATTATTTGGGTCAGAGAAACCCTATTTTTTGGGCAAAAAAACACAGATGTACTCAGAAATTTGTCTACATACGTTAGCCAGGTTATCATCTTTAAAGATTATAGACTTGGGATTAAATCAAAACTGTTTCTTTTTTTCTTTTCTAGTTTGCTGTTTGGTAGAAAGAAATAAAAGAATAAAAACAAACTAGAGAAACGTGAGCTAATAAGAGGTAGTCAGAAAAAAAAAGAGAGTATCATATCATATCACACCAAACACGTCTTGTGATCTGATATTACTATCTCCATATCACCACGATCTAATCTTTTTTGTTGACCACAAATATTATATATCTGGACACTGTTCAGAACATTGATCAAGTCTTTTGTTTCCTCCTCGTTCCTCACATGTACAATAGTCCTTCCCATCGTCATTACATATTTTATTCTTTATTCCTTATTATAAAATTAAACATTACTCCGTTAAATCTCAAATGAAATGAAAACAATAGATCAAAGACTCTTGAAAAAGTATTCAATTGTTATTTATCTCTCAAAGAAATGGTATAACACAAGCTTTCCAGTTTCGGCTTATTCAATACTCATCACCCAATTATTATTTTTTTGGTTGACCACAAAGTTAAACATTACTCAGTTAATTCTCAAATTATATGAAAACAATAGTAGATCAGCGACTTTTTCCTCTAGTTTTTAGGGAGAGATTTTAATTACCTTTTAATTACCTTGTAACTGTTTCTTTTGTAAAACCATCGGTTTTATTGTGCTCAGTTGGAGGACCCAAACAACCCAGCTTGGGCTTATTAAAGCAGACGGACCCTACCTTTAAATTATAAAGCCCATTAAGGGAACGTCGGAGCGTGAGGACCACTCTACCTAAAAAGCGCGTCAGAAAATAATCAAAGTCAATCCCAAGACAGACACATCCTCACTCCGCCGTGTCCATTCTCCGATTAGGTTTTTCGAATTCTTCTTCCTCTCTCTTCAACCAATCAAAACCCTAATCCAATCCAATTTTCAAAATGGGCGAACCTCAACCTTCTCAACCCCAATCACCCAAACCCGAAAACCCTAACCCAATCCCACCTCACAACTCCGACGACTCCGCCTCCATCTCCGGCTCAATCGTCTCATCAACCACAATCGAAACCCCAAGAATCACCGACCTAACCAACGTCTCCTCCCCTCCTTCCAAAATCCCACTCCGTCCTCGCAAAATCCGAAAACTTTCTCCTTCTCCCAACAAGACGTCACCAAGACCTTTCAAACCATCGAGGATCCACGCAAAGTCTCTAACTTGCGAAGGAGAGCTCTCCGCAGCGATAACCCATCTCCGCACCGTCGACCCTCTCCTCTCTTCCTTAATCGACACACACCCACCACCAAAGTACGAGTCTTTCACCACTCCCTTCTTAGCCCTAATCAGAAGCATCCTCTACCAACAGCTAGCCGCTAAAGCCGGGAACTCAATCTACACACGCTTCGTCTCCCTCTGCGGAGGCGAAAACGGCGTCGTTCCGGAGAACGTCCTCCCCTTGACGCCTCAGGAGCTTCGTCAGATCGGCGTCTCCGGGAGGAAAGCGAGTTACCTCCACGATCTCGCGAGGAAGTATCAGAACGGGATCTTGTCGGATTCTGGGATTGTGAGCATGGATGATAAGTCTCTGTTCACGATGCTGACGATGGTTAATGGGATTGGGTCGTGGTCGGTTCATATGTTTATGATTAACTCGCTTCATAGGCCTGACGTGTTGCCTGTTAATGATCTTGGTGTGAGGAAAGGTGTGCAGATGCTTTATAACTTGCCGGAGGTGCCACGTCCTTCGCAGATGGAGGGTCTTTGCGAGAAGTGGCGGCCGTATAGGTCTGTTGGGTCTTGGTACATGTGGCGGCTTGTTGAAGCTAGAGGGACGCCGTCTAGTGCTGCGGTGGGGAGTTCAGGTGGTGATATGTCGTTTCCACAGTTGGAAGAGATGCAACAGCAACAGCAACAACAACAACAGTCTCAGCTTTTGGACCCTCTTAGTGTGTTCAGTATCGGGTAATAGTCAGCTTACTTTATCACTGCTTGGTCTTTGCCCTTAAGTTAGATATAGCAATTACTGGAGTTCTTGTCTCCTAAAGTTAATCTAAGTGCTTCAAAGTATTTAACGTGCACTGTCGATGTAATGTCAAGGGGATTGTGGTGGAGATAGGTTTTAATTTGACTTTTCATATAGAACACTTCACACTTGTAACGAGCTTACAAGTCACATGAGAAAGTACCATAGTTTTGTGGACCTTTGGATGTTCAAGAATAGTGTTTATGCATGGAATGTGTATTGAGGTTGGTTTTCGTGGCTGGATAGGCTTATCAGCTTTTGATATTATTATGATGTGGAGCCCTTTTGTTTATCTTCATCTAGTCCGCGTGTTTCAAACGGAATCACATGTGCGGCAGTTAAAGCCGGTACTAAAACAAGATGAGTTTGAAGAAGATGGACACTAGGGCTTCTAATATTTGGTATTAATGTTTCACATTGTCACGTTAAAAAGTGGAAACTCTAGTGAAAGTGAATAGCTTGCAGTGGTTTTAGGCGTTTAGCTATCACTAACATAATAAGTGGAGCTTTTCTAACCCAAGTCTTTATTTTCTGTAATGCTGAATACTTGGTTTGTAAATTAAGGAGTAATTACAGTGATCACGAAGTTGTTGATACGTTAGTCTTCTTATGTGGTTCCTATTGTGTACTTAACAGGGCGTGGGGCCAAACGTAGCTGGCTTGATACCACAAGCTGTTGTCTTCCATGGCGTTAGAGGGATTCATGTTCTAGTCTTCAGCTACTGTCAGGTGAAAAGGTCGAGTGTTCTGCTGTGAAGAAATAAGAATAAAGCAGTTACTTTTGTAGGTTGGGTTTCTTTTTTTTTTGAAAGAATTGTAGGTTGGGTTTCTTAAGACACGAAACTGAATGACTATGCAGCAGAAATCCTCTTAGCTAAGTGAAGAGTATGTAAGTTTTAGTTTAGCTGATGAACTTTGATTTTTTGTTGTTGGAGACATAAACGTGCTGTTTAAAGAAACTCTTAATTCATCTAAAACAGATTCACGTCTTTCATTTTCTCGCTGCTAGAAAAAAAAACTATGGTTTGCTGATGAAGAAAACTCACAACAAGGTCATTGTTGTGTTGTGCTGTTAAAACACAGTAATAAAACGTACTCTCATGGAATGAAAAGAACAGTTTTGATGATACGCAATAGTAACAAAATTGAAACTATGTATAGTAAGAAGTGAGTTTTGAAAGTGAGGCATGTGAGACTGAGAAGTGAGAATACTTGAGCTCTGAATCAGTGAAGTAATAGTCCTAGTTTTTGCTACAAAATAAGTTGGCAAAACATGAGTAGAGGGCTCATAGGGACAAATCATTGCTTTCCCTTCCATTCATATCATTTTGCCAGCTAATCTTTTCTTTTATATACATATACTTTATATTCTAAATGGTTGTCTAAACAATATTCCATGAACTTAATCCCTTAAATCGCCATGTTAACTACCTTATTAACGCTTTGAATATTCATAATAACTAGGATGAGAGTTCAAACATGAAGCAAAGAGAGAGGACACCAATTGTATCATACCAAAGGAAAAGGATTCCAGTTAGCCATGTTAACTACATAATGCTACTCATTAAAATGCATTTTTATCAAACCAGATACTGGTTTAGATGATATAAATTGAATACTTCAGTGAAACCAAGTTGGTGGAGTTTTAAATTCCAATTCTCAAAATGTATCTACATCATAAAACCTACACTTTAGGCCTTGATATACACCGATTAAGTCTTCTCCTCCCAAAGCAACTTATAAGCAAATATTATAAATATTAATGGTGTCTGATGATAAGCTTGATATATAATCTTATCAAGCTTGATATTATTGTTATTTGACTTTTTTTTCTTTTTTTAACACTATTCCAATCCAATGTTCTCCAGTCTCCAGGATGCATGGAACAAATTCGGTGCAGATGAACGGTAAGTAAGATGGTGTTAACCTTTGGATCTTCCTTGACCCTGCATATCAGAACTAACAACCTCAAGAACCTAAGTTACAAGTACAGTACCAAAAGCTAAGATATGGGATGTAGACAGATCTAGATATATGTAATAACCTAAAAATATGTGTAATCCATGAGCTCGTATATATAAAACGAAGCTCATTCTTATTCTCAGCGAAACTGTCCACAGTATTATTCATCAAGATTTCTCAAACTAAAGTACAGAGTCAATGGCACACCAGCAGAGAGGTGAGAGATCTAAAGACAACAAAGGGGTTTAAAAGCCGAGCAGATGAAGCATGATCGCATTTTGAGCATGCATGCGATTCTCCGCCTGTGGGAAGACAATGGAATAAGGAGCTTCCACGACTCCATTGGTCACCTCCACTCCTCTTTCTGCAGGCAAACAGTGCATGAAATAGGCTTTTGGACCCGCCAACTTCATTAGAGCTTCATCCACCTGCAAGTTTTAACATAATAAGTGAGATATCTAAACCAGAGACAATCATATACTGTGTATATAGAATAAATATGTTACCTGGAAACCTTGGAATGCTTTACGGCGGTATTCAGCTTCATCCTTTTGCCCCATACTGGCCCAAACATCTGAGTAGACAACATCAGCTCCTATGACAGCTTCTTTAGGATCATTGATGATCTCTATCTTACTTAATCCAGCTTGTTGTGCCTTTAGAACTCTCTCTTTGTCCGGCTCAAACCCTTTTGGGCAAGCGCAGACAAAATGGAAGGGAATAACGGATGCCAATTCTAACCATGAGTGCACCATATTGTTCCCATCTCCAACATAGACAACCTGAAGTTTATTGAATCAGTGTGTAACTAAAGATATCCAAATATACAAAATATGAGATCATCATACAAGTCTAGACTAGCTGTACTTTATTTTTCCGATGATTTTGAAATGAGTAATGTTTTAGTGTCAAGATTATATGTATGGTTTTGATTCTGTTTCCTTCAGGGTTTGAGTAACATGCATCTACTGCCTAACCTAGTGCTAGAAAAAGATAAGAAAAGTACATGCTTGGCGAAAAGGTTAACATACCTTTGTCCCTTCGACTTGACCAATGTGCTCAATTATTGTGAGGGCATCGGCCATGATTTGGCAAGGGTGGTTATGATCTGTCAGACCGTTGACAACTGGTACACTCGAGTAGTTAGCCAAATCAAGAATGTCCTGCAAAATAAGTGGATTAAACATTAATTGTAGCTTTTCAAACATGAATACCAAATCGTTTCAAACATGAATACCAAGGCCACAAACAAGACACTAAAACACAAATGAGAATGCAGTTAACTTTTTATAAAGATTAGAACAAGCCAGTGTTCCATCTAGCATGTCCTTTTAAGAATCAATCAAAAACTCACCAGCATACCTGATGAGCAAACACACGGGCCATAATGATGTCATTATAGCGTGACAGAACACGAGCGACGTCGCGAGTTTCCTCTCGCTTACCCATCTGGATGTCATTGGGTCCAAGATACAAGGCATGTCCACCAAGCAAGAAAAAGCCAGTCTCAAAGGAAACACGAGTCCTCATAGACGGTTTTGCAAAGATCATAGACATAGACTTCCCTTTAAAAGGAAGATAGTCTCTCTCCCCTGACTTCAGCAAGGCTTTAACCTCTGAAGCCTTGTCTAGAATCTTTTTGATGGTCTCTGTGTCAAAATCATCTATGGCCAGAAAATCTTTCAGATCAGATTTCCCTGCAGAAACAGACAAACATATTGATTATTTTACAGACAGGTGCTGACTTCCGACAACAACAAATGCATGTTCTACCAGATAATGGTTCTGTAATAAAACATCATGAAATTGAAAGATTAATCTCAATCAATAAAAACCACATTTTTTTTATTTAAGTACGCTAGCATCGGAATCTGGTAACGAAAGATCGAACCTTTGACATCGGAAGTAGAAGGGGAAGTGACGGAGGAGGCTTGGCAGGAGACACGGAGGCGAAGGGAGGAGAAACTCGCCGGAGAAGCGAGTGAGACGGTGGAGAATCGCCTGAGAGTCGTACCGGGGAAGAAGGACGATGGAGAGAAAAGGGAAAGAGCCGGTGATCGGGAGGTAGAGACGTGAGAAGCCATAGCCGCCACCATTGTCGTAATTTGGGTTTTGACTCTTCTTCAGTGACACTCTGCTTTACCTTATTGCGGCAGAGGAGACACTCTTGTTATTGGGCCTCCTTAAGGCCCATATGCATGTTTTACCAGACAAATTGTTTACTTACACTCAGTCTGGGCCTCAAAATCATATTTTATATTCAACTTCATTTTTTTGTCAGTGTTTTGTTTAAATTTCTTTTCTTTTATAGACGACAACTTCATATTTCTTGTTTTGTTTTTTCAGAACTCAACGTTAAGTTGAATCTTAATTAATCTCATAATGTTGACAAAGACAAATAATTAATCAAAATATTGATCTTTAAACATCTTTATCTTTTATTAAGAAAATTTATTAAAATGTTAAAACTTAGGAATTGTAGGGCTTTACCCCGAAGGGAGCCCTTCCAGAAATTCTCGAAGGCCCAAGACAAGCTTAGGCCCAGGAGGGGGTTTGGAAATAGTTTTCAACCAGCAATAGACGCGCCTCGGTTAGTACCTCATTAGCTGCGTCATTGCCCCAAGCGCAAAGATGCTTTTCGAAGGAGCACGCGAGACTTTATTTATAGCGCAAGTTTTTGAGTTTCAGACGTTTCACAACCGATGTGGGACAAAATACAGGCATCATTTAAGACACGCAACCAGGCTTTATAGATCTTGGGCCTCAGAAACTGGACCTATAAAAGTTTAACTTCAAGCTGATTTTTCGTTTTTTTGTTAAAATTATTTAATTTTCCTTTCACAAGTAAAATCGTTTTTTCCGTCTTTGTTAATCTCTTCTCTTCTGTTGGCTACTTTTGTCCACCTACTACAGTGTCTTCGGTTGTTTTCATGATTTTTTAATAAACATGGAATATAGCAAATTGTAATTCTAACTGGTGATATACATCATCACGTATACTTGAATTCTATACATTGTATATTATCATATCGACATTATGTATAATTCTTTAAAAGAAGAAATATATTTTATTTTGCGTTCAATATCAATTTAAACCAAAACCAATAAAATATAACGGTTTCTTAAATTTTGATTGCGTTTAATCACCAAAAAAAAAATCAGATTACATGCGCATCTATCTATATTCTGTAAAATAGTCATGTGTTTATCTCATATGTAATGTAAGTAGGTATGTGAATCTCACTTATAAAAAAGTAAAGTGAAATAAAAATCGAACAAGATTCATTTTAAAGAGTTGGAAAAGAAAATCTGAAAAGCTCTAACTCTTGAATAGAAAATTTTCACTTAAAACACAAACAAATTCTACACATTGTAAATTATGATATTGACATTATGTATAATTATTTAAAAAAAGAAATATACTTTATTTTGCGCTCGCTATGGGATGGAGGGTAAATAATACTCCACATATGAACACGGCTCTTTCGATGATTTCAATTCTCCCTCTCTCGGTTATTGGTTAGGCTACAAAACCAACCGAAATTTGGTTAATGGGCTGATTTTCTGTTGACTCAAAGTGTTTAACAAACTCGGCTGGTTTAGGAGAATAATTAAGTTATGACTGTAGATGGTAGGGACCGCGCGGACGCAGGCCCCCTCTGCCACAAATAATGACGCAGGCTCTTCCTCGTGGGAAGACCTTAGGCTAAGCACACCTCCTTAGTGCAATGGAGGTCACTAGCCTAGGCCACTCGTCTTCTTGATCACGAGTCGACCCCGTCCAGGTAAGTACCTTACTCGTTGCACCAAGGTGTCTTTTTTATACTCGGCTTTCCCAAACAACTATTCTTATTTAATCGATGTGGGACGTAATTATAAAGACACATCGTGCTGTTTGTAACTCCTGATATCAAACAACGTGCTGGTCTTACAGTTATTTGAACGGCAGGCCTTTTTGTGTAATAGACATGGGCCAAAAGCTCAATACCCAGCTACAGTTTTTGGTTTTCCCTTTTCTTTAGACATTGCTTTTGCACCCTTGAAATTGTTTCATTATAATTTTTTTACCCCAAGTATTTTATGCATATCATTTTGTGTTTATCTGTTCACTCTCTCTTATGCTTAACAATCATAACACAATTAGCATTTAGCTGTGTGAGCTTGAAAATTGGTCAAATTTCATATTCGTATGCATTTAAAACTTTTTTTTTGTAATTTGTAAGCACATTATCCATACATATTAATTTATGTAAGTAGAAAATGTCATGTGCATGATAATGCTCAATTCAAATTACTCATGAGATGAGAGAAAATGGTCTCTGATATGAATAAAGATATACGATGAATATCTACTGAACATAGTCTTCCGGAACTTCCCCCAAAAGTATCAAATCTTTTGCCTATGAGACCTCAAATTTGGTATGTAAAACATTGTTCTATCATATGGTGTATACAAACATACCAACATACTCACAAAGCAGAGTTACCACCACCATTTCTCATAAACTAGTAATCCAAGCTCTCTCTCTGTCTCTTCACCAGCACAACTTCTTTTTCTGCTTTTCTCAACAACAAAAGGACATCTTTAGCTATTAATTCAAACTTTTGGGTGAAAAAAAAACTGAGAAGTGATGATAATATATATACCCGATGGTACTTCTCATCTTCTTCCCGGTCTATGTAAGCCAAAAGATCATCCTGTCTCATTAAAGCCTCATGTAAAGCCTGAAAGAGAGTTTGATTTTAATACACAACAAAGACATTTCCTTTTATATCTATCAATGTAAAGAAACTAACATGGAACTGAGAGATGTTTTTCTTACCTTTTTTGTAGCAATGAGTTCTGCTTCAAGCGCGTCCACACGATAGACAGCTGTATTAAGCAACTCTTCTTTCTCACGAGGCATCTCATGTCGCTTTGAGTGCAGTGTTTCCACCTGTTTCTCGAGATCTCCTAGTCTATTCACAACAGAAGCAACGAGGTTTCTCTCTCTGACAGTTGAATAAACAGGTGAAGGAGGACGAGACTCTCTAGCGATTGGTTCGTCAACTGAAGATTCGGACTGAGAATTTTCTTTACTCTGTGGCAGAGCCGCCACAGATGTGAGAAACGTAAACAAGTATACAAACAATGCGGTTAGCCACCTGAAGACATGACTAACCGGTCCTAACTTTCCCAAACCGGGTGTATCCTTGTGGCCTGCACCAACACATTCCATTACAATGCGACTTTTCATTACATATTTTAGTATTTGGTTTCAAGTATTTTACCTTCTGGAGTCTTTGGCTTCTCATTGGCCATCCAAGCAACATCCACAACTTTATCCACCATTGGTGAGTCATACTCTGATGAATCAGTAGGATATGATCTACCATTGGTCCTAATCTGCAACTAAGGTCAGGAAATCAAGTAAAATGCTACTCTAATTTCACTAAGGTACAACAAAAACTCTTACATCTTCGCAAACAGGAGTCAACTTGGGAACATGACTCTCCTTGTTTGCTTTTGGAGAAGCCATCTCTTCTAACTCAGAGCTTGATTCCGCTGTTGAGGTGTCACCAACTTTATGATACGTGGGGGTATTAAGGCCCATCAAGATATGAGTTTGGGCCTCGTTATTATGGAACCTAACCTAAGTAGTCATGGGAGTATAAAGGAGACGTGAGAGTGAAAGAGAGGATTTATCAAGAGTTTGATCAAGTCATGTTCATGGAGAGAGGAGAGACTCTATAATTTCTCTCGAACCTTGTAAACACTTATCTATTTTATCAGTATAATCAGTATTTCCTTTTGATAATCTCTGTTCTACAATTTTAGATACTTAAATCGTATCACTTTAATCTGAGCCAAAGGCGACAATATTGTTACCTTAAGAAATTATCAAATACATGTTAAGCATCGAAGTAAAGACTATTACCCCAGAAAAAGATGGCTTATCACACGAGTCCATACGAGAACCACTGTTTAGAATAGATGCATGTCTGCAGAGGGTGCCACCACTTTGAACCATCTACAGGTGGGAGATCAGTTAGATACATAGCTTACTCCATTTTTGTGTTAATCACACACAGAGTAAATAGTAAGTTATGGAAGATAGAGTTACACTTAATATCTCAGGGTCTTTCCAGGGACCTTTATCAGATCTCATACAACCACCTTCATCAGCACATGTGCAAGTGCCACCAAGAAAATCTGGCAGCTGACTGAACAAGTTCCAAATATGGTTAGGAAGTTAAACTATGTTTGGAGTCATGAGAAACAAAACAAGGAAAAAAACCTGTGGACTGAGAATTATTTACCTTGCATCAATGATCTCAAGTAATTTGTTCTGGTACTTGTTACCAACAACCTGTCATATGAACACAATGACAAAGTTGAGATGGCATGAGAGTAACATAATCTTTCATATAGCGTGTGGATAAATATGTAGTAAGAAAGATATTTATACATGGATCTTTGTTACTGTTTTTGGATCAAGAAATGATTTCACCGATCCCCAAAGTAGCTTAAAACCAGGACCAGCATTGATGATGAACATGCGTTGTAGTGTCTGCGTATCACATGGTTTATATGATTAATAAAAGCCAGCCACACACGCACACACACACACAAACTTTGTCAAGGAAAACCATAGCAGCCAGGTTATACCTCAGGGTAGTTATCGTTATCAATCTTTTGCAGTTGGACTATGAGATCTCTCGCAGGCTTGGAGAAGTTCTTTAACCCCTGTAAAACATAATCATAGAATATCTAAGAAGATGCAGGACATTACTAACACTACACAAGGAAAAACAAAGACTTATCAAGAATCTAGTAGTTTTTTTTATGTACCACGCCTTGAACGTCGAGAATGGTGGTGCTAGAGTCAATGTGTCTCTTAGCAGCAATGCAGCAAGCTGGAAACTTGATACTAATAGTCTTCTCGAACTCTTTAACATGATACCTTATGTATCTTTCCAATGTTGTGACTTGCATGAGTTTTGCCGGATCGACTTTTCCTAACCTCTCAATGTAAACAGGTCTTCCTTCTTTGTCAACACCATGATAGCCTTGAGGGTAGTACCTGAGAACTTCATCCACCTCTTCAAACTCAAAATCCTACAAAACAAATAGAATAAAATAACTCCCATCAGACAAAACACAAAGACACAATAACAAAAATATGTTAAAATCATTACCTCGAGAATAGTGTCTGTACCAAAATCTTGTCTCCACTGAATCATGTTACTCCACATCAGTTTTGTTTTCCCAACATCAAACTTCCTTGCTTTCAGGAACCTGCAACATGATCTCATCATCATCTAGGAGTGTTATCTAGTACATACAAGTAGACATGGCCAAAAAAACCCAAAATCCATTATCCTATATATAAGCTGCAAAAATATAGGAATGAAATATAAACTATATCTGAACCCCAAAGTGTTATTAACTAAACCGAATTAATAACCCTAAACATTTAAAAATCCTAACTCGAAAATCCAAATTAGTATCCTAAATAAGTATTGAAAGCCTAAATAAGTATTTTAATTACGCATTTCCATGTTTATTTTAATATAATATCTAAAATGTCCGAACCAGAACCTAAATGTTCGGATTGAAAATAAGTTTTTAGATGGAAATAAAATTATATCGAACACAAAGTGTTATTATCCGAACCCGACCAAAACAAAATATAAAAACACAAATAGGGTCTGAGAGAGGTTAAACCCGAAAAAATCCGACCCAAACGAGTATCTGAACACTCATACCTATTAAAATGATAAAACTAGAGAGAGAGAGAGATGACCTCAACATGATGTGATAATCGTCAAGCTTTGGAGGAAGAAGATTCTCTGAGAGGAGTATATTCCTGAACTCATCAACAGCTCGCAGTTCCTCGACGTCATGAATGTCTTCGATGGTAAGAGAGAAGTTCCGATCAGTGCTTCTTCTCCTGCCGCTGCTTCCTTTCTTCTTGAGAGAGTGTCTCAATTTGCTGGAAGCTTTGGCTGCTTTCTTCTTAAAGGTACCGATTCTCGTTCTCTTCTCATCCTCTGAAACTTCGAAGTCTGATCTCCTTTCTCTTCTCTCATCATTGCTCGAACATCCTTCGAAACCTGAACAATCAATCATACATAATTCAAATTACAATTCGAATTATGTAATTTAGAACCGCGATCATCGGGGTGAGATACTTACAAGGTCTAGCGAAATCGAGAGGGCCTGACATGAGGAGACAAGTTCAGACGAATCCCGAGAACTTGGGGTTACGGCAGAGAGAGAGAAGCGATCGGGGAGAAATTGAAAGAGACGTAAGAGGGAGAAGAAGTAAAGTGTTTGGTTTTAATATTTGATTAATTGTCTTTTTTTTTTTAATTAAGGTCAATATCTTGCGTTACAGTGCTTTTAATTGTTGCCAGAAACACAACCTCCGTTTGTGACTTTTTTTTTCCATTATTTTTTCTAGCTCAACTACGACGTTCATTAAGGATTTTACATGATTTTGATCTCGACAGAGATTAAACTACACATATAATAAAGTGATCTAATGTCACTAAAAACACATAGATAAATTCCACGCTATCCAAAAAAATCGAGAGGAGCCTCTACCAAACCAAGAACGAAAACGGAAACCTTTCGATTCACTCCCCAAATGGACATTTCAATATACAGTGAAATTTTTATAAATTAATAAATTGGTATTACACCAAAAATTTATTTATTTTTAATAATTTATAGAGATACTAATTTATTAATATACTAATTAAATCAAAATTTAATTTAGAATTATAAAATTATATTATTTTATAGAGATATTTAGTATATATTAATTTATTAAGTACTAATTTATAGAGGTTCTACTGTATTTTTTTTCTTGTTAAACCAATTTTGCTTATTTTTAAAAAATTGAAAAATACTATTACTTAAAATTTATTAATAACACTACTAAGTTTACATGCACTAATACTACTAACATTTCTGGAAAAAAATATATTCCAATATTTAATATGGGAATATATCTGATATAAAAAACTAAAAAAGTATTGTCTTCTTCTTTAGTTTTTTCTATATCAGATATATTCCCATATTAAATAATTTTATATCAGATGCTTGATCGATTATTTAATTCTTAATGTTAATATGTAAATTAATTTTATTTGCTCAAATTCTAAAAATATAAATATAAAAATTTTATAAGGACATTTATCTGTTTACAATAAAGTTTCGCACCATCAATTTATTGTAATATGATAATTTATTTACTAGAAATAGTAAAAAGTTAAGAAAGTTAATTAATTTTAATTAGTAGATTATTTAGTGATAGTTTAAAAACTAGATGAAGAGTTTTGTTATAATATTTGTAGATTTCTAAATTACGTATGTGTCATCCAAAAAGAATTTGCTTCCTTTTTTAATAGGGGATTTGTTGTCTTTTGTGTCAATTGCAAACAAATATATAGATTTATTTTGCGCAAGTTCGTAATAATTATATTCTACATATATATAGCACATTTGTGTGGTTGTCATTCCATCTGACTGTGAAAACATGTTGGTGAGATATTTTTATTGAGTGGATACGGTTTTGTTTCTGCTTTTTATTTTTAAAAAGTTATTTAATACTATCTATTGATAATATAATATCTATTAGACTTTGACCTACACGACCGTACGAGTTTGAATATTAAAATATTTTAGTTTATACAATAAAATTTATTAATATATTCATATAATTTGATATTATATATTATCTGATTTTATAATAATATTTGTGTTACTTATAGTATTATTATTATAAATTTGTATTTTTGTAACAATTTTTTAAAAATATTATGTAACAATAATAATTGTTTTACTTCTATATTTGAAATATATTTTGTAATTAAATTAAGTTGGACATAGATAATATATAAGAAAATTCTTAGGATACTATTAAACTTATTTTACATAATCTTTAATTTTGTTATAAATAAAAAATAAATCAGTTTTTAACTGTAATTTATGATTATTAAAACTCCAGTTAACTAATTTCGAAAATATATTTTAAAATATCTACAAGATTTTAAAAAGATATTTTTAGAATTTTGATAAAAATATTTTTTGTATTTCAAATAAAACTAAATATATGAAAATATATTATAATGATATTATGTAAAATCTTATAAATTTTATAAGGATGGTCCAAATTAAAAAATCACACATGAAATGAATTATAATAGAATGTTTTAATATAATAGATATATTCTGTGTTTATGTTTTTTCAAGTTGAAAATAAACTCTGCAAACAAAAAGGTTGTAGACAATTAAAAATACATAAAAGGTTCTAATTTACAGCCAAAACCAAAGTATCGTTTTTTTTAGTAAAAAACACACTGCAGCTTTGTCGGCAAAGCCATCTCGTTTTTCTTTTTTTCTTCCAACTTTTGCTACCATATCCATATATTATAATGTCACTTAGAATATAATAATCCGCTCAATTAATTTATTACTACCAATTAACTCTTGTTTCTTGGGTAAATAACAACGCCGAACAAGATTAAACTTAATTAAATTAGAGTGAGCTTAATGACATACTGTATATTAATAAGTTACTAGGATAAAACCTGCGCCTTGCGCAGAGTGAATATATGTAATTAAAATATAAAATTTTAATATTCACAAATTTAAAATTTACATATGATTGTTTTGTATGTATTTGAAATTTTAGAATTTTGGAATTTTTATATAATTATCTATACGTATGATCAAAAACAACTTTAATTAGAAATGTAAATCAAATCTTAGAATTTAATGGATCTGATTTCATATATATTTTTACTTTTTAGTGTTCGAGTGATGGAAAATAAATGGAGTGTCACTGGGCTTGATTGGTAGAGTATAGCAAGTTCCCTAATGTTTTTAAAGAAGCAATTGGTAAAATATTTGCAATTAAAATATATAAAGTTTCTAAACTAATTTAATATAATTTATTTATTTGTCTAATAATATTAGAAAATTATATTTTTTAAAAAATTATATTTTTAAAAAATAATTTTCTAAAAAATTATGTTAAATTTAAAATTATTTTAAAAGCAATATTTTAAGTTTTTCGAATACAAATAAACAATTTAAAATTAATTATTGTCATGATTTAACATAGCCATAATGATTTAAAAAATTAAAAAAAAATTT
>CAKOAT010375154.1:233281-248108 GCA_932364175.1 Eruca vesicaria subsp. sativa
TTAAATAACTAAGAAATCAATTACTATTATGTAACAAATTGGCGTATGCATATAAATTTAACTATTACTCTTGTTTATTCACAATTAGGGTAAATAAATCAAAATAATCAATCTTATATATTGTATATGATATATAATTAAATTTAAATGATATAAACATAGTAATATAGCACACTTTTAATATGGATATTTATTAAATAAGGTTTCTACTCATATGATTTTATGATTATTTGCATATTTGTGTAACAAAACTTTACACCAATGATTTATAAATTACGTTATGATTATTTGAATTTAAGTATTTTCCATTTTACATATACACTTCCATATTTTAAAAGGAATGAAGTTATTATAGTTAATATATGCAAATCTTTATCAAATCGTATATTTTCCTTTTCTTCCATTACATGCGTTGCGATATATATAAATATATATACTATATTACATGCGTTATATGCGTCTCTAATTATTTTTCCTTAGCAAATTTCAATTGAACCTAAAGCCGCCACGTCAGTTTAATTGATATGCTAATTGATTGACAACTAAGCAAGGTTACTTTTTAATTAATACAAACTTGAGGTTACATCTTTTCAAATGTTTCTCAATTAATATATAGGGGATGTGTACACATCACGCTAATATATTTACACATATATTATACATTTTTCCCCTGGATTTCTGGAACAATGGGTAAAGTGTTGAAGCATTCTCCGATCTCGAGACTCTGCTTCTTCCTCCACTTTGATCCCGACAATGACTTCTTATTCTGTACATAGACAAATACTTGTGGATTGAGATGTCCGACGGAGAGACATTAGCATCAAGGAAGATAACAATCATTTACATGAACTTTCGTTTTGTGTTTTTCTTATCCTTTATGTGTATTTCCTCATGTTACGCTTGGCCTCGGAACTTGCCAAGCTAGTCTCTCTTCACTCAGCTGCAAATCATAAAGGAACAATGTCAGCTATGACCAAATATTATGAAACGCTAGATTTACTGATCAAGGTCACTAAACTGATTAGTACGATCATAACATAAAAGCTTACCAGCTTCATCATAGTTAGGGCTCTTCATTAACAGCTTGCATCATGTTGATTTTTTAGTTTTTGTCGGCCTTGCATCATGTTGCTCAAAATATTGAACTCTTTGTATCGAGGCAAGCCTGACCTTTTGGTCTTTACAAATTAGACAAAACAAAGCTTTAGGTTTTGACACTCACAATTCAAAGCGAGAGATGTGTATCTGGTGAAGACTTGTTTTCATCTTTAGATGTCTTAAAATTTACCGCTTGTTCAGTAAACAATAAATCATATGAAGAAGCTTTAAATTTTGTTGTGACAGCTTCCCTGACTGTAAGGTATTTGCTCACTTGGATAAGCTACAAAAGAATCAACACATTTTTCAACCGCGAATAGATATTTGTAACTAAGCTTAAGTAATTTTATAAACATAGTTATGTGTACCTTGTATCTAACCGATATATATTAACTGCATATGAAGGCCGAAGGTCAAAGCTGATACAGTCCGATGCAGCACTACCCACCTACAAAAAGTGAGACACTGAATAGATAAGTATAATTGTATAAATGAGTCTCCTAGGCTGAGTGAAAGTTGAATAGAAGACACCAAATGCAAATCTTTGAAAGGTATCGTTGGGCAAAATAAGCCTCGTGAACTCTTTTCCTGACTTTAACAAGTCTACATGTAGTGAAGTTTAGAAAAATGTTCGGTGGAACAATAGTGTCCTAAGAAAAAGAAATTATATTAAAAAAATATAGACGGGAAAGAGTTAAATTCAGATTTATCATAGGTTTACAATTTAAAACCAATTAGAGATAAATGTATTGACCCTAATCAATAAGTTACAACTACCATGGGACTTTATTCATTCATTAGCACAAATCATAAATAAATACTCCCTCCGTTTCATATTAAGTGTCGTTGTAGAGATTTTTTTGCGTTACAAAATAAGTGTCGTTTTTGGTTTTCGATGCAAAATTTATTAATTTTATTATGTAATTTGTTTTTCTATTGGTTAAAATATGGTTAGGTGTATGGGTAATTGTGTTTTTATATAGGAAATATGTAAAATTAATTGTTTCCTTAATCCGTGTGCACAGCTGTAGAGTGACACTTATAATGAAACAGAGGGAGTATTTCGTAACCCATCTAGTCCATAATTTCATTTACCACCTAATACATAGTCGGTTTTGTCTTGTCTACAAACCAAAAACCACTCAATCACTCTTCAGTCTTCACTGATCCAAACAGAGAAATAGAAGTATTACAGTGTGGACATTGGTTATTGCTGCCATAAGTAACGTAACACACTGGGCATCTCCACTGTAATAAAACAAAACCAAAACTTTGAGAATCCATCAGAACTAAGCTACTAATTACACGATTTACTTAGTCACGTACTGACATCCACCATTATTTTAAAATGAATAAACATAATTAACAAAATTGATGTGAACAAGTTTGTATGATAATAAATAAAGACGACAACAAGTCGAGTGTTGGGCAGTTAGCGGAAAAATCTTCTTATGGAAAGTGAAATAAGCAAGTGGAAAAACGTTATTATAGCTTAGAAGTCGATTTCGTTCTCCATTTTTTCCAGGTCCACATTGTTTGGATATTTTTCTTATTTGAAATTTACTTCGACATGTTTGTATTGCTGCCATTGCATACAAGTTAATATTTAACTAGGTAGGATTTGTGCTTTTCGCGAAATGAGATATTTAATTTGGTTATTTTTTTAATGAGTTAAAAAAAATTTCGTAGGATTATATAATTTGTAGTTATGTGCTGTTTTGATTCAGGTGTTCTTTTTTGTTTGGATTTTTTAGTTTTTAGGTTAATGCAAATTAGATCCATATTAAATTACTCTGTAATATTTTTGATTGGTTTATAATGTTCTAACTGTTTCAATTTTATACATATTATTTTATTCGATTCAAAGTACAATAATTTTTTTTATTACCATATAAAGATATACAAATATTATTGATGAAACAATAAATGTAAAATGTTAAGCAATATGAGCTTCTCTACATTTAAGCAAACCAATAATAAAGTAGCAAAATAAAAAAACGTGTGATTATAAGATTTTAAATCCGACCCAACCAAAAAAATTGCTTAAGTTTTGAATATCTACACAATTATACGGATGCGATTCCAAAAATATAGGAAACATTAATTTTTAAGTTACATCTTTCTTAATTTAACTGTTATAGTAATGTTGATACCATAATAAGAATAAGGTATATCATTTTTGGTCAATATATAAAGAAACTTTATATTACTTGATGGAACAAATCAAAAGAGTAATTAAAATCATAATAACTGAAATAGAAAAAACTCAAATACCAAAAACCATGAAATCCAAAAACTTTTTTATTATAAGATGTTGAAGTGAACTTATAAGATGATAAAAGGCTTCCAGCCCAATTAGATCCGTCTGTTGCTAAACCGCCATAAAAAGCTTCTCTTTCTACTCTCGGAGAGGCGCAAGGTGCCATAAACCTTTCTCCAAATATTTTCTTATTAATATAATCGTATATACTAAGAAGAAATTATTAGATTTTAAAGTCATAATTAAATTAATACTTCTGTTGAGAAACAAAATAAAATCAGAGATGACAAACAATTCAAATTCATCAGCTCCTTTTTAACATAAACGTTAATCTTAACACCCTACATATTTTTATAAAAAAAAGAGAGTCAGAACTAAAATATATTATAATCAAAAGATGCACAATTTTATAAAGCAGAACATGGATAACTCACGTTTGAGTCGATGAGAACCATCTCAATTGTTAGGCCTCCAATAGTAGAATACTGCTTCCACAAACGAATGATCTTCACCCTAATCTTTTACATAGACATAAATGGCTTCAGATCAACCACAAAAGTAATGTCAAAACATTTTTTTTTTACAATATCATATTTATTATTTGTTTGCCTAAATATGGACTACTCTATATTTAGGCAAACCAATAATAAACTAGTGAAATAAAAATAGAGAAAATAATGTGTGATCATAAGATTTTAAAACTGACCCAACAAAAAAAGATTGCTTAAGTTTTGAATATCCATATGTGATCATACGGATGTGATTCCAAATATATAGGAAACATTAACCTTTTAAGGTACATCTTCTTAATTTAATTCTCATAGTAACGTCGGTACCCTACTAAGAATAAGGTATATCCTTTTTGGTCAATTTATAAAGATACTTTATATTACTTGATGGAACAAATCAATAGGGTAATTAAAAGCATAATAACTGAAAAAAAACTCAAATACCAAAAACCATGAAACCCAAAAACTTCTATATATTATCGGATGTCGAAATGAATTTATAAGATGATAAAAGACTTCCGACCCGATTGAATCTATATGTTGCTAAACCGCCGTAAAAGACTTTTTTCTCCTACTCTCGAAGGAGGCACAATGTGCCATAGAATTGTATGGCTTCAGGTCAACCAGAAAAGTAATGGCAACCATTTTTTTTCAATATCGTATTTTTGCAACGATTTCAGTTATGAGGATGAAAAAATGAATAGAAGGAAAGAGTCATATATAGGTTCAATAGACCTACAGTGGTATCATAAAATCTTCGAAAATCTCACATTATTGCACAAATATATTAACCTTGCTAATCACTTATTATTCAATGTATTACCATACCACACGCCGAGAATATACACTACATAAATATTACCTTAATAATAACTGAACACATACGATATCGGTTAATATTGGTATGTCTAACATTCATTACCGGTTTATTATAGCGGCATTGGTTTTCCAATGGTACGTAAATTAACAACCACAATATCATTATGGAAATCGATAATTTATCATATTCAAAATAAAACACACTTGATCATATTTCGAGTTAGCTAAAATTCTTTGATCATCCGAAATAGTTCAGCAATACAGAGGAATGGAGACTAAATTACATTATGATTAACTTGATCATAAACAAAGTCGCAGACACTGTAAACACAACATAGCTTTGTATTATGACTCGAGTAAACATTGACCTCGAGTAATGGGAACACTGAGAGTTTTTGATGGGAACACTGCAACTCTCTGCAGATTGGCTAAACTCAGAGTGTGTTCTTGTCCTATCAAAGCACGTGGGTCACACATTTGAAGTAAGCTTTCATCATCAAAAGCTTAATACATACTTTTTACATACTCTCTGAACTGAACAAACCAAATGCATGGAAGAAAATAGAGAATCGCTTTAATCTTCAAAAGCTACTAATGTGTTTGTTAGATTTTTTTTTTCATCATTGTCTTCAGAAGCTACTAACGGGTTTAAGATTTATGTATTTTATCATTACTCGTTTAGTTTCATGTATTTTATCTTCGGCGTGTGTTTTTGTCCTATCATTGATCTTCTTGACTCAAACATGAGAGTACATATCATTGTTCATTTAGCTCAGACGGATCCTAAATAATTTCACCACCCAGAGAATAAAAACACATTCAGTTTAAAAGGTCGTAAAGCTTTGTTGAAAAGTTTAAATAAGAATAAGTGTTTAGAATCATATGTGATATGATCCAAAGCATACAAAATAACCACCCATTTAATGTGTTCTTTTATCATGCATTTTCCATTCAATTATGGGTTGCGCGTCCATATGTTATAAAATAAGCATATATGTTTAAGGAAAGTAATTATTTGCATTAAAAGCTTTAATTTTTGTGAGAATTATTCTCTATTTGATATGTAAGCAAATATCGAAATAGAAGCCTCTCATAAAACCACGTCACCTAATTTACTAATAACTTTTAAGGTAAGTCTTACAAATGTTTCTCATTTAATATACATGGGATTTTCCATCCCCATAAGCTTATAAGAGTAAATAGTTGAAACTGTTTTGTGTATTTTCATTTATATTTGGGCCGACACGAAGCCCAACGTTGCAGCCAAAAGAGGTGATAAAAAAAATATTCAAACACAATGATCGCGAGACGGTAAGCGTAAATTGGACACAACCTCGTTTACATACTCAACAAATCATAAGCATACGTTTCTGGTCTGAACTCTAAAGCAGTGCCGGCTCGGTAAATATTAAGACAAGAAGCCCAAATAAAATTATAGGCGGCTGATAGATATGTTTTAAAAATTTAACTAGATTTTGATCCGCGTAATCGCGCAAGTGTTTGTTTTAATTTATAGTTAGTTATATAAAAATTTTGTTTTCACTTGTAAATTGATATATATTATAGTAATCACATATTTACGATATATATAGTAAATGTTTTGCAAATATAATAATATTATATAATAAGTATTTTAATCAAATAGATTGTTTCATATTTTCTACACTATACATGTTTTTCAAACATGTGTTTGTTTCTTCTTCTATATTTTATTGTTTGTTAGATTAGTATTTCATTTTTAGATAAAGTAATATAAATAGAACTTGATTAAATATTAGTGTAATTTAATTTTCAAAGATAATATAAACTTCGAAGAAATTTTTGCTAAAAACTAAACTTATAGCTTCATAAATTAATATTATAAATAAATTTATTAAAAAGGAATTTTTAAACAATTTCTTTTTGTAAAAACAATATAATTTTAAAAACTTACATAGAAATAAATTTATCTAATATATATAGCGTGTAAATTTTGTTAGGGTATATAAATATTCCATATTACTAATATGTGATTTTTGTTAATATATAGTGTATGTATTTAACTATTATTGACATATAACCTTATAAAAAATAGAAGATTCCTAAACTTATATCTATTGACATATTTTACGTGACTAAATTGGAAGTAATTTAATTTAATTTTGGAAGCTATAAATAGAGCTTGATTAAATATTAGTGTAATTTAATTTTCAAAGATAATATAAAATTCGAAGAAATTTTTGCTAAAAACTAAACTTATAGCTTCATAAATTAATATTATAAAGAATTTTATTAAAAAATAATTTTTTAAACAATTTATTTTTTTTAAAACAATAAAATTTTTAAAACTTACATAGAAATAAATTTATCTAATATATATAGCGTGTAAATTTTGTTAGGGTATATAAATATTCCATATTACTAATCTGTAATTTTGTTAATATATTGTGGATGTATTTAACTATTATTGACATATAACCTTATAAAAATAGAAGATTCCTACACTTATATCTATTGACATATTTTGCATGACTAAAATGGAAGGTGTGGGGTAATTTACCAAAACTAAAATTTTAAGTGTATTATAAGATATCATAATGATAAGATTATTAGAGAGTTAATATAACATAACTTTCTAGTAATAGTCTATTTTTTAAAAAATCACACATGAAATCAAGTCATGACTTCTGTTTTAATATATACTAGATTTTGACCCGCGCTTGAAAAGCGCAGAATTTTTTTATGATTAAAAATTTATAGAATTGAGTTTTGTTTTAATTTTAAGAATATTTTGATATAAAATCAGTTCACTAAAATTTGTGGTGATGATTGTTTTTCATTAGTTTTTAGTTTTAGTTTTTATTTTTAGATTTTGGTTTTTAGTTTTTAAGTTTCTACTTTTCATTTTCAGTTTTTGGTTTGGTTTTTTAATTTTTAAACTCGCTGATTTAGTTTGAACTAATATTACCAACAAAAAAATCTCAAATAATCGAACATCTAATTTAAAACTGAAAAGATGATAACAAATTTTAAAAAAAAAAATTGAAATAGTTTATTTTGTAAATAAACAAAGCAAAAAAAATATAACATGTGTTTTCAGCTTTTGGTTTTGGATTTTAGTTTTTAGATTTGGTTTTTGGTTTTGCTTAACATTTTTTTAATCAGTAAATTATTTAAGAAAAATAAAACAATAAATTATTTAAAAGTTACCATTGAAATTTATCAAAACAAAGTGATTGTTATTTAAAATAAAAAATCTATTAACATGTTTTAAAGTACATGATTTAAATAAATGATTAATAATAGATAATTTTGTTTTGTTAAAAATATTAAATATCTTTTGGGTCTGAAAATAATAATTAATTTTTGGATATTTTAAGGTGAAAAGTTTATTCAATGTTTTTGGAGTTTTTTTCTTAATACGAAGCCCAAAAAACAAACTATATAATTTGTTCAAAAAACAAAAGTAAGCCAAAGACTATATTCAATATTTTGATGATATATATTCTTTTGTCCAAACTATATAATTTGTTCAAACTATTTTCATGTGGAGGGCCCAAAAAACAAACTATATAATTTGTTCAAACTATATAATTTGTTTAATTAGTAGATTTTCATATTCAATATTTTGATGATATATATTCTTTTAGAACATTCCATATTTGTAGGAGAAAATATGTGTTTTCGATATACACATATATACCTGCCGTATTTTGAAGGTAGTTTACTTTAAGGTCGTCTTTTTACATTAATTGTGTTGGTTTGATTTAAGTAATACGGTTCAATCAATTATATGACTTATATCATTTGTAATATTCTAGAAAGTGTCCAAATTTAAATGACAACTTGTATCAGTAGATAAAAAGAATGATTCTATTTTAATAGAGTAGAAGATGGTGATTTTTGTAAAGCAAGTGTCGTTGAACCAGTGACTTTTGATAGCATTTCTATGCTAAGACCACTATGGTATAAAGATTTTGTTGAACAATAGGCCGAAAAATAACTCATATCATTTCGGGCCGGAAACTCAAGTTTCTAATACTTGATATCAGGGTCGGTACTGCTCTAAAGATCTATGTTTTAGGTTGATGCATCCACCAAGCCAGTTTTATATCGTTCGTAAAATATATTATGGATAAAATAACAATTATGGATCTGTAAAGACCTCCAAATATATCTATATACAAGTAAATTAGGATTGATAACCACAGAACAAGTAAAATTAGGTGAATGACCATATCACATATTATTAAAGTTGTATATCCAAATAAATAAATAATATATTCAAACAGTTACTTTTAAAAATTAAAAACATTTAATATTGGAAGAAAATAAAAATTCTAAAACATTTAAAATTGAGCAAGTAATAATTAAATTATCTATCAAAAATAGAAAGATATTTTCTTTTTTTGTTTCACTAAAATAGTAAGATATTAATATGAGCGTATATATGTGATAAGGTACTTCAAGATTCTTGCGACTTTTAAAGATTCGATGTCGGCTGCTCTAAGCCTCCTTCACTCACTCTCGAGACTTTAATTAGCCTCTCCCGACCAACACTACCATTTGTCTTTCTTTCGTTCTTCCTTTTATTATAATCATCACTTTGCGTATTTTTCTTTTACATTTTTAACTTACATAGAGCGTGAATATGTTTCTGGATAAACAACTTATTTTTACACCAAAATATCATATACTAACAGTTCCACATAATCTGTTATATCTATGTTAATTACTCACATTTTAAATATAAGTCTATTTCCTAATTTTTAAAGATCAAAATCAAAAACCACACCGATAAAAGTTTAGCTTGTTTTACTGGTTTAGAATCTAGACTAATACCAAATCAATTAAAGTGATCAAACCAGTTGGTAACCAAAATTAATATTTGATCCAACTTCATCATATAGTATAAGACCCCAACTTTTTAGTACGAGGATGGGTAAGATTTTATTTGTAATTTAGTATATCATATCGAATCAGATTTTAATTCTAGTTTGATATCAACTGATTTGATTCGATTTAATTTGTTTGATATCAATTTATATTCTAAAACTAGTAAAATCAAAATATTTTTTTCCGTGCAGTTTCTTGTTTCGATTTTTGAAAATTGGAATAAATATATTTATCTACGTAAAATGTATATTATTAAAATGAATATGAGAGATTCTGTGAAACTGTTATCATACGATATTTTTAGTGTGGAAATATGTCAATTACCCATTTTAATCTATTGTAATGTTGGATTAATTAGTTTTATATAAAACAATCAATACCATTAAAACATGATCATTCATTTTAATGAATGATTTATGTTTTCTTAAATTACCCTTAATTTTATGAACAAATTTATTTTTTTATTAGTGGCATTTTAGTCTTTTTTATTTGAGCCTAAAAACTACTCCTCTGTTCCTAAATAATCCATGTTTTAACTTTTCACAAATATTAAGAAAACTCATTTAATTTTGATTGTAAATGCATTATTTTTTGTGAATAACAATTTTCTATAACTTTTAACCAATAGAAACTCAATAAACACCATTATTATTTTTGAAACTTACAATTTTTCATTAAATCATCCATTGAAAAGGTAAAAAATGCATCTTTTTGGAACCAATTTTTTTCTATAATATACATCTTTTAGGAACGGGGGGAGTATATACTAATGAGTTTCATTAATTGATTGATTCTCTTTCAAATTTTATAAAGAAAATTCTTGCAAAAATAAATTTTCTTTGCGGATCAGGCGAGCCAATTTTTTCAGTCGAAAAATGACTCAACCCGCTACGGAGCAGGTTGGACAAGGCGGATCAGACTGAGAGATTGAAATTAAAAAATATTGGACCATTTAATTGTCAAATATATAATCTTTCTCAAGTATTCATTTGAGGTACAACCATTGTTAACTTATTTAGAAACACAAAAGTTGTCTGAGACATTATAAAATAAAAATTTCTTATACCCGCATAATAACTTGATCTTGATTTTGTGACATTTTATATCGTTAAAGCAAAATAATTATCGATCCATCTATAGATAAAATAACAAAAATAGTAACCCTGCTTAAAACCAAGTCGTTTTCCAAAAGTCCAAAATTGGTTATTTATCTCCCTTGTAAGTTTGTAACCACGCAATCGCATATGTGCTTTTTTTATCGTAATCAATGAGTAATTATCAACAGAAGCCAAACAATTAAAAATGTGTGGTCCTTAGCCATTTACACATAACTAAACCTTTTCTTTGGTGTAACACACAACTAAACATAGCTATTAAACAATATAACATATCATTGTCCAATTGGTTAAACAATGGATTGATATACATCCATGCACTTCAACAACAGCCTCAGCGACTATAAAATAGTAATACCCTTAAGTGCATGAACCTTAAATACGCACCCGTCGTCTTTTTGACTACTTTTAGCAATTAGTTATCTCCTTTTAGGAAAATGATCAAAGCTTATTATTTGATACTTCGATATATATATATATACTAAACAATTAAACAGAGATAACAAATTCAGCCGTGTTCAAGGAGAAACACAATTAATCCATTAGAACATCAACGATGGTTTCAACATCCTTCTCCTTTTTAACACTTTTATTTTCTTTTTTTTTGTATTCCACATTATTTTTTCTTTCTTCTACTTCATTTATTCAAAAAAATATAACATGTCATTCCATGCGCGTGAGCACGCCCCCTATAAATTTCAGCCACTCACATCATAATACGTGACTGTCTGGGACCACATAAAAAAATTTTACCAGCTGAAATTTCTAACGCATGTTGAATATACGTCGATAAACATTAAAATTCAACACTCTTACTACACGTTATTCAACTGTTGAATTGGGGTTTCAACACCCTTATTGCTCATGGTCTTAGATTGTAACACAAGCGTAGAATTTGTATTATGTGCGTATGTATGCATAGTATATATATACATGTGTACATATATGTTTATATGTCTTTTCGAATCTGGTTTTAATATATCCAAGATATGATAGGTAGTATTCGATCATGCATGTCCGATATGCTGGTATCTGAAACTTATTCCTCAAAGATTATCCTGTACTATTATTTTCTCCGTTTAGGTATTCGTTGGTATTGGTTTGAAGAGAATGCTTTTAAAATTCACATATACTCTAAAGTCTAAAAGCATTCACTTGAACAGAAGAATATCTCCTCCATGTACATATGTTTAAGTTGATTATTCGTCATTCCATTGTATGACATAGTGATCGCATCCATAATTATTCTGGTTACGTTTTCTTTTTCTACTCTTTGACATCAGTCTGTATATATATATATATACTCCTGACCATGAATATTTGAAGAAAAAAATATATCACGTATCAACTGATGTTACTTAGTTTCTAATTCGAAATTATACTTAACATATATAACTGGAACAACTAGCTGACTGCAAAAGTTAACTACTGTTTTTTTACTACTAACTATGTAGTCTTTAGTAAGTTCTACAAATTCGAGACAGGCTGCTCTCGCTTTCTCCAGCTCCTTACGATGCTCACTCTCTTCTAGAGCTTTACTTTTGGTTTATTGTTCCTCTTTCTTAATATTGTTTCAGACTCTGTTTTTTCATTTGCATGTTCTTGTAGTAAGTTGCTAATACAACATGTAAAACTCAGAAAATGGTTATAAATTTTAACAATTAGACCAAAAAAAAAGTTCTACAAATTCGTGTGATATATATAAGTTCGATTGATACTTAGAAAAAAAAGGTTCGATTGATACTATAATACTCTATAAGTATAATGCTTATACGACTCGGGTGTGATACTACTTTAATTGTATGTAGTTCACTGGTAAATAATCGTTCGTCTCGGTTAAACTCACTAATATATTTTCGACGTGCATGTTATTATTAGTTTATTACATTATATATTTATAGATGTTTAGATTTTTGCCTTACTACCGAAGGAAAAGTCCATCAAGACCGTACAAAGCTAGGCAAGAAATTATCGACCCCGAAACGGCTATATTATTTTTGATGTGATTGTAAACCGAAAGTTTTGACGTAGGTTTTTCTTTATAATGAATGGTCAATATAAAAACAGTGTCAGTTAATATTGTATTGTCGTTGTCTATATCTGTGAGGCATAAACGTGCAACGTGTCTATACTTTTTTTTTTGGGCAATACAACAACGTGTGTAATGTCTATACATCTTTGAAATATTTACGAAAATTTATAGCACGTCAAGAATAAAATATTGATAATTATGTAGAGTATTCTTTAGAATCATCCCATTTTATTTGTAATTTAGCGAGTGATCACTGAAAATATATATATTTTGGTATAATTATAAAGATTTTACAATATTAAATAAAAATCAAATTTAGCAACCGAATGGTTATAGTAATATTGCAATTGTCTAGTTTCAAATACGATTAAATAAATATATGTATATATGTAATTTGTAAACAATAAATATTGTTTTTTAATTAAATGAGTTTGGGTCTCATGCCTAATCTTTTCATAATCCGGAATTAGCTTTTACTAATGACGGCCCGTGCAAAATATTTTTCCACCAGACTTCGACTAAGAAAACAACATACCAATTCATGCACTATTTAACAGGTGTAGGTTATATTGCTTTTAGTTTCGTTGCAAAAGTAGCAAAACTGGATGAAGAAAAGAAATGGAACCGTTGTAGATATAAACATTTACATTTTGTTACTGAAACTCCTACAGAGAACCTTGGAGAATGCTTAACTCATCCATTACAAAAATAACCCGTACGTAAAGTCAGAGGGTGGAGGGGACAAAGAGGAGAAGAACTTCAAGAAGATACGTGATCTACCCCAATTGTTTGCAGTAGTTACTCTGATCTGACCTGACCCTACGTGACAAACGATCAAAGTTCCTAGTTTCTCTTTCTCCTTCGTTGGTTAATTTAATTGCAAGAAATGATATTTCCAGGCTTCCACCACCGAGACAATCGATTGAAACATTAATGCATACGTCTCTTTTACAAATACATTGATTATGCATATGGGTGAGGGAAATAGAAAGCAGAAACCTTGGGAGTCTCATTGGTTTGCTACTTTCCTGTTTTATTTTATGTTTAATTAGATATATATGTTTAGCGATTATTAGGCAACTGTTTTCTACTAACTGAACAAACTTTCTAAATTTGTCTATTTCCTTATGTCAAGGTATTTATAAATAAACTATACAGAACGTGGGTTTCTTTTTGTAATTATCAAGTTTGATTCTAACCACGAAGCACCTAACCCAACAAATGCAAAATGTTCATAATATAACCGAAAGTGGTATGTTTTTCTAGGATGCCTTCATACAAATTGTTTTATATTTCCACATTTCTTTATATACATATTATATAACATAAACAAAAAAAAATAAAGTGTACATTCATGAAAGCTGACCAGTCACCAGAACCCACCTTAGAAATAATTTGGCAAAACTTCTATTGGCTTTTAATTTTCCATTTGAGCGAGGAATTCCACAATTAACATAATTTCCCCCTTTTTTGATAATCAGAAAATGTTTAGGTCTTTGGTCCACATAATTTTTCCAAACCCAGAACTCAGCCGACACTAACACTATTTATGGCGTAAAACATCTCTCCAACAGCAATCAAATTCAGAAGCGCAATAACACCAACATATGTATTTAAACCTAAGTGTTCTGTTATTAATTTTAATCCACGCATCTGCATGCCTGCTTACCACATCATTCACTGAGGTTGTTTGTTTTTCTTTTATATGAAATCTATTCGGATAAAATAATATAAATTAACATTATAATAGATATGAAGAAATAGTACAAATAAATAAATAAAGAAATACAGTAACACAAAAATTTAACATCGGGGATGATTGGTTGGACTTTAACTAGTAGGGCTGGGCATCATTACTCGTTACTCGCCTTAAACTCGGTATTTGACTCGTACCCGTCTTAAAAATTCAAGTACTCGGTGTTGTCAAGGCAAGTAACAAGGCGACAATTTTCATTACTTGCAAGACTAAGTCAAGTATCAAGTATCATTATTATATTTTGTATTTGACTCGTTCCGCCCCGCTACTTGTTCCAGTACTTGCTATTTGTTACATAATCTATTAATTAGTTTTTCATATTTGTCTTTTCTTTTACTTGCATTTAGGACTAGACATAAATAT